>QLOS01000807.1:0-27485 GCA_003313725.1 Russula sp. MG48 | reverse complement strand
ACGCCCCATCTCAGACTTAGTACCAATATCCACTAGGTTCCTGCCTCATCGCCTAGTCTGCCAGATCCCCTTGAGTATTGCCAAGCCTCTTGGGTCACTCCTGCTTTCCTCTTCACGCCGCTTAGAGTCTGCTGCAAAGACTCTACTAGATCTTGTGTCCACTTAGGGAGCCACATCGGTAGTCCCTTCGTCTGACGCTTGCCCTGCTATTCACGTGACCAAGTCACATCACATGTCTTACCTCTAGTCTCACGATCACGTGACGCCTCACGTGATCAGCTTAGCTCAGTCGACCACATGCTTGCCATTGCACGTGCCTCAAGATCACTTGGCTTGCCCTTGCCTTATGCTGTGGTAGCCCGGTTTACGCTTTCGCCCACGAACGACCCGTGGAGTCGTAACAATGATGTCCGATCCAGTTGGTAACCTGCAATACTGCTTTACTCCTCTTGCTTCTTATATTGTGGATACACCTGAGTCTGCATTGATAGCTGGAGTGGCTGGAAAGACTTCATCTGTTACAATGGCATCTCACAGGCAATTTGGTGAGCCTTTTCAACATGAACCCCGGACGGCTTCAACAATGCTTGTGCAACTCAATGCACTGGAACAATCCCATGACCCATGGGATATCGAAAACTATGTCACTGCAGCTTTGGAACTTCATCTCAATGGCATCCACCGACCATTTTGGTGGGATTGGCCATTGTCCGACCCTTCAACCTTTCTGACCCCTGAGCCATTGCATCATTGGCATCGCATGTTCTGGGATCATGATGCCAAATGGTGTATTTGGGTACTTGGGGCAGCTGAACTTGACTTCCACTTCTCAATTTTGCATCCACACACAACATTTCAGCATTTCAAGGAGGGGATTTCAAAGCTGAAGCAGGTCACAGGCCATGATCATCACGATGTGCAGCGATACATTATCCCTGTTATTGCTGGTGCCATTCCTCTGGAATTTTTGATTGCAGTTTGGGCATTGGCAGATTTTCGATACCTAGCACAGGTGTCCAAGATTACAAGTGATATGTGCACAAAGATCAAGGAGGCCTTAGCTGAATTTCACCAACACAAGGATGCAATAATCCTTGCAGGTGGACAAACAGGGAAGAAGCGGAAAGTAATCAACAATTTTTATATCCCCAAGCTCGAATTCTTACAAAGCATTGTGCCGAATATTCGTGAAAATGGGGTCACCATGCAGTGGTCTGCAGACATCACTGAGCGTGCTCATATCACAGAAATCAAGCTTCCTTTGGATTCAACAAATAATCAGGGTTATGAATCACAGATCTGTCAATTCCTGGACCGTGCTGAGAAATGCCGGAGATTTGATCTTGCTACTGCCATCCGTGATGCATCTATAGACTTCAGATCCATCAATCCTGTGGTGGGAATCATCCATGACCATGATGACAATGCCGATGACAATGATGCCGACAACCTTGAAGACCTGAGGGACATGCCTACTCACAGACTCGATACCACGGCCATGCTTCTTTTCACAATTTCCCCTGTGAAACAACTTGCTGGGACGCCTCGACATGCTGCTGATTATTTTTCATTGGCTCACATGCTCAATCAGGGCTCATATCCACATGCACCATCACCACACCATACATTTGTGGCTGCCCAAACTGTGCTTCACCTAAACTCTTGCCCAAGCTACGGCCGAATGAAGATTGATGTTGTGGCCACGAAATTCAAACTGCCAGATCTAGGTGTTGTTTTGTCTGACTACTTGGCTATGTGCGCACCAGATCATTGCCATGTCATTGGGCCTGCTGGCAACCTGCCTTTCAACACCCTTGAAGTCTAGGAAAAACTTTGGGTACAGAACTGAGCCTATCATGCACCCCATGAGATTCTTCTGGCTCAAACAATTAATGCAATACCACCATCAACATCATGGCCATGTGGACATGTGGATACTGTCCTGGTAAACACAAATTCAGATGCTATATGGCCATGCAGCAGCATGACAGGTATGAAATTTATTTTTACTAGCTATTCTATATTCTATATTAACACATGCGAAGGGCATCAAGTTGCACAATTGTGACTCATATTCTGTGTCATTCCTCCCAAGGATTCCGCACCCATCCCAGGCTTTGAAAGCTTCTTGTCTTATACTCAGAAATTTGAAATCGTACCACAAATTAATGAGAAGCTTTCTGGGTCATCAAGGCGGAAAGGGCCATATCCACACTTCGCATCCTCAATGTTTGTACTACAATGAGTCCGTCACCCTAACCAAAATATCACAGTAGAGATTATACCACTGAAACAGGTCAGGGCCCTTGTTGAGCTTATCCCTGTTTTTGGCGAAGCAGCAGATCATCAACTGACAAAGGAAATGAGTCTTGAATACAGCAGACAGTTTTGGCTTGACAAGTACTTTGATAAGGAACTTTACTATGCACTTACACTTTGATCCAGTACAGCTGTACCTGATCTATACCCCCTAATTTTAGGCCGCGACAAGGCTTTTGGATGTTGTTTGTTCATTACCTTGTGGCAAGCAAGGTCTCTGTGACAACAGAAGACCCAATTTGGTGGGCAGAGGCCAGGGTCCGAGTCCAGTTTGGTCTTGCCAGCCTGTGTTGTTGGATCTGCCGTTGTGCTCAACACCAACATGGGCAGCGGCAACAATGACAGACAGCCAGACACCCAATGGGCAACAATGGGAGCAAATGGCTTAAATCCTTCTTGACCATGGCGCAGATGCCAATGCCTGTGGTAAGAACAACCAGACCCCTTTGCATCTGGCGTTGCAAAAAGGATATCAGAATGTCACTCAGGTTCTTGTCGACCACGGCGCTGATACGAATGCACAGGAGAGCGATAACTGGACTTGGTTACGTCTAGCACCGCAAGGACATCTGTAAATTGCTGAACTCCTTCTCAGTCACCGCGTAGATGCTAATTCCCGCAGCAGGAAAGACCAGACCCCTTTGCATCTGGGGTCACAAAAAGGATACTGGAATGTTGCTTGGGTTCCTGTAGATCGCAGAGCAGATATGAAATCATGTGTACGATGACCACCGCCGTGGCAACAGCGTTGATGACAGCGACGATGACAGCGATGACGACAGCGATGACTGCCGCAGCCGCAGCAGTGATGATGACCGCCGCCACGGCAACAGCAATGACAACCGCGGCAGTGGCAACAGCGATGATGACCACGATGGTGGTAACAGCAATGACAGCCGTGGCCACAGCAGCGACAACGATGACCGTGGCAGCAGCTGCTGCGCCACGAGTGGCAGAGGTACGAGCGCACACGGCGCGCGTGAGATTGTGAGACTGCAAGCGCATGGCCTGGCGGCGGCACGCACAGCAGCAGCAGCAGAAGTACCCATGCGATGAGCGGTGGAGGGACGAGCGCACACAGCACATGTGCATGGCCCGGCGGGATGCCGCTGGGATGGCAGCAGCCTGAGCCTGGGATGCTCAGCGTGGCGTATTAATACTTGTAAAAGCTTCATTTATACATAATATAGTGTGTGGCCCAGTGACAGTATGTACAGCAATAGCAATAGCAGCAGCACCAGAAGCCAGCGCTGCACGACAGGTAGTGGAGCCTTGAAAGTAAGAGTGAACATGTGAGATCATGAGTGCATGGCCTGGTGATGACATGCACAGTGGCAGGAGAGGTGAGAGCACACAGGCATGTGTGAGATTACTGCCCAGTGGCATGAGACTGTGGAGTGCTGTGGAGTGCTGTGGAGTAGGCCCCTTTCAATGGCCAACTATGGGTTTACTGATGAACTATGGAATGCTATGGCCAACTATGGCCAACTATGGGTTCAGTGATACAACTATGGAATGCTATGGAATGCTATGGAATGCTATGGGGTGCTATGGGGTAGGCCTATTGCTATGGCTAACTATGGGGGTATTGCAGGTTCGCTGATGGAGTTCAAGTTCAAATGTGTGCTGCGTGAGTCACACCATGTGTTAATGGCCACCTCACCAGCACTCCTCCAGAACAACAGCTTCCACCTGCTGGGGTTCTTCATGATGACAGGACAAGTGGCAGCAGTGGCAAACTGGGGAATGATTGAATAGCAGCAGAGGCAGAGCGTGTCTGGTGGCTGAGCTCATGGGCAAGTGTCTGGGACATTGATGTGAGCAACTCGGACATCTGGATGTGGTCCATAGAGGGTGTCATCCCTTACCCTTGCATCCGCGTTGACACCACAGACATGTCACAGTTGAGGACGGGGTCCAGAGGTGTGGCGAGAGAGAGAACGAAGAACGACAGAGGGGCAGTGAGGTGAGCCACCTGCAACAGAAGGTGGGCGAGATGATGGGGGGTGGGAAGCCAGGGGGGAAGCGATTGGGTGGTGTGTGGCAATAGATGCCATTGATGGAATGTGGGAATGTGTGTGTATTGCCAGCTGCGATGCCCCCATGAGCGTGGGCAAGTCACAGACCCACACACCAAATTCATGGGCACCAGTGTGCTGTGAGTCGTCTGGGATCGTCAAGGATGCAGAACATGTTCCCAATAAGGAAGTTTGCAACAGGTAGAGCCATACCGGTGAATCGCTGCATAAAAAAGTCCGTTAGATGGACAAGATATTGATCAAAAGAGGAACAACCACCCTTGACAGTGTCAACCCTAGGATCTTCGATGCATCCGAGGACACGCTGAATGGCCCTGCGCACACTCTTGGCTTGTAGAGTCTGCATAAGGAGGACAGGGAGGATGATGAACTGGAGGCAGCGATGGCAAGTGCTCCCTGTGAGGCATAGGCTGTGGCTGCTGCAACATCGATCATGTGGCACTTGCGATGCAGCATGTAAAGTGTCGGTGTTGGTGGGAAACACACCACATTGGGCTCCAGGTCAGAGTGGGGCACAGATGCATTGGAGGGATGGGCAGTCGTGACGCAGGCTCAAGAGCAATCGACTACTACGGAGGAGAGGAGGGTCTCAGGGGAGGCAAAGGTGAAAGAAACACATTGAGTGCAAATCTTTGCGGTCTCTTCATGCCTGTGGACTGTGCTGCACCTGCGCCTCCAGCTCCAGCTCCAGCTCCAGCACCAGAACCACCACTTGTGTGAGCACGTTTTCCCTTGGTCCCTTGACCTTGAGTGCCCTCCTTGGTGTGAAACAACTTCATGGGGGATTCCTCATTCTGTTTCAAGATCTTGTCCTTGAGCTGTTCAATCCCTGCTTTCGTGTCTTCGGTGTTCTCGCCCTCTACCGACACGTGAAGAAGGCCATACAACTGGCATACAAACGCGACGCGGCCAACTGAGGTGTTCAGCAAAAAATCC
Source organism: Russula sp. MG48 (assembly GCA_003313725.1). Taxonomy (NCBI): domain Eukaryota; kingdom Fungi; phylum Basidiomycota; class Agaricomycetes; order Russulales; family Russulaceae; genus Russula; species Russula sp. MG48. Next base: position 22,191 of record QLOS01000807.1, on the reverse strand, counting down.
TTCTTTGCATAAAAAACCTACAACTGCTCAGCCTGTGAGCTTGCTTATATACAAAGCACAACATACTGCCCACACATTCTGCCTCTGAAACAGTGTATAGCAAGTTGCTTTGCCATTGTCGTGGATAAAGATAGCAATGAGGACAAAGTCCTTCTCCTCTTTGAAGGCGTCCAAGAGTGAGTGAGTCATCAGGTTTCCTACGAAAAACTTGTCATGACTGGTACAAGACAGTACCAGCTGGTACCGTCTTGTACCGGTCATGAAAAGTCAAAAAGTGACAAGTTAAAAAGCCAGGTCTAAATATTGAGAAGTCCCATGTTTTTGGATTCAACCAGTTGCAGCAAGTTGAAAGTGGGTGAAAGCTCAAATGACGGAAACCCAAAACGAAATGAATTTGAATTTGCCAGATCTAGACAGGTATCCCACACTACTGCCACAGGTACTCCATGGATATCCCCAGGCCACGCTCTACTAGATTCCCACACCCAAACTAGATTCCTGGTTTCTCACACTAGATTCCCAATATCCCATGCCTCACACTAGATTCTCAATATCCCACGCTCCCCTCCATTCTTGGGTAATGGGACAGGTTTTCACATTCAGCAAAACAAAATATATTATATAGTAATCTAAATTACTTCGCTGCTGGCGAACATGTGCTTTGATACGCATCGGCACTGGCGGGCGTTGCTTGCTGCGCCAGGGTGTTAATGGTCAGGCACTTGAATACGCATTGGCATGCTGGGGCATTGCTCGCTGCGCCTGTTCTGCTCGCTGCGCTGGGGTGTTGCTTGCTGCACCTGCTCTGCTTGCAATACCTGCTCGTCAAGGGGAGGCGCTGGCACGTTAACGGTCAAGCACTCAAATATAGCTGGTACTGGCACGGAGACAGGTAAAGGTTCCAGGACTGGCACTAGTAGCAACAGATTGAGGAGGTGGTGGCTGTGAATGCGGGGTTGGGATTTAGCATTATATCAGTTTACTAGCATTCACTTCGCAACGAACCTTATGCGCCATTCATTTGGTGGCAGACATAAGCATAAGTAAGGAAAAACGAAGGACCAACCGTACACATTTCGACACACATAACAGAACCCTGCAAAAGGGAACAAGAAAAACAAAAAAAGCCCGCACCAGCGTTAACACCATCAACAACCCCCACATCATCTCCCAATGCCCCAGCATCAGGCGTGACCTGCACAGGCGCAGCATCAGTCTTTGCATTGGGAGCAGATGCAAGCATGTCCTTAGCAAAGTAGTATCTCAGGTGCTGGGACTGGGCCTTATCATAGGGGTATGATCAGCTTGTTAAAACTATGGGGTGAAAATACCAGGGAAAAGTTAGGTTCAGAGTACTTGAGCACAGTCTTATTCTTCAGCCCTGGATTTGTCTGTGCAACCATTGGGTTCTGCAGCGAAAGCGGGGGGGGCGCCATTGGCTGACTAGATACGGGAGTTGGTGTGACAGATGATGAAGGCGGCGCAGCTGTCAAGCCAGAGATTACAGGTGGGGTTACAGCAGGCGGAGGGAACGGAGAGACCATACCAGGGGCACGGTGGGAAAGGCAACATCCCACCTGGAGAAAGGGAAAAACCTGGTAGGATAGGGAAACCAGGCAGAAGTGGAAGCAGGTCAATATAATAGATGCGTAAAAGATAAGGTTGTAAAGGTGTACCAGGAGGCATGCCTGGCACACCTGGGAGCAGTGGCGGCGGGAAGGGAGGCACTCCCAGGAAAGCACCTGGAGGCGGTGGCAGGTCAGCAAAAGCAGGACACAGATCACCCTCACCATGCAAAAATTGTTAAGGTTCAGTAGGACCTTGAGGAGTCTTGATGAGACTTCGGGTTCAAGTTTCGAGCGACGCTGACTAAGCTCACACTTGTGTCTTGCAACAAGTTCGACTTGTAACGCTCGAGGGGTGACTTGATAAGAGGGTGGGTCTTAGATAAGATCACAGGGATCCTAAGGCACACAAGGGAGAGGTAGAGTTACAAAACAAGGCCAGGAACATGTTACTGATTGAGGTGGAATCAAGTCGAAGTCTGGGGCTTTGTCTACCCAGCTTTGACAGCTATTTAAGTACAGTTGGTGCATAATCGTAATGTGTCAAGGGACCCACCTTGTCAGCAAGACAAGGTGGGTCAGTGTACAGTAAGCTTCGTAAGTGCGCGCAGTCCTTTGGTCCTTGGGAAAAGCGGGGAATGTGGGTGTCGTGACTGTGGTCACGTCACGTCACGCTCCTGCCCATTCTGGCTGTGCCTCTGGGCGAGAGGGAGCGCGCCAATGACGCCACACATGGGGGATGGATCATAGGTAAAACTGAATTAAAAATTTGGCTCCCCTGTACGCACGGGCCACATGTAGCACCACCCCTCTCCTTAGGCGCGTGGTCCCACACGCGCCACATCCAACCCTGCCGACCACCTCTGGTTGGGCGGGATCCAATCCCCCACTAGGCACAAGAATACCTGTCGAATAAAATGTCAGGTTTAAGGGAACATGTTACTTACTTTACATGGTGCACCACACGGTCCACACCCATGGGTACGGGTAAAAACAACTCTTTATTATGCTATAATTGCGGTTCATCTACACCGCGCTATACTGTACATAAATGTATAGTACCTGCACTATTCGAGTAGGAAATGAAAGAGAAAAGAAAAAAAAATCCCGTAGCAGCTGTCGCCAGTGCTGCTGCTGCAGGTGTTGCCGCCGCCGCTGCTGCAGGTGTCGCCACCGCCGCCACCGTTGTTGCTACAGGTGTCGCCACCACCGCCACCGTTGTTGCTACAGGTGTCGCCCCTGGCCCTGCCGCTGCTGCAGGTGTCGCCGCCGCCGCCGCTGTAGGTGTCGCCACCGCTGCTGCTGTAGGTGTCGCCGCCACTGCTGCAGGTGTCGCCACTGCCGCCACTGCTGTTGCTACAGGTGTTGTTGTCATTGTTGTTGTCGCCGCCACCACCACAGTTGTTGCTACAGGTGTCGCCCCCACCCCCACTGCTGCAGGTGTCGCCCCCGCCCCCATTGCTGCTGCTGCAGCTGTCGCCGCCGCCATCACTGCTGCTGCTGCAGCCGTCGCCGCTGCCGTCGCTGCTGCTGCTGCAGCTGTCGCTGCCGCCGTCGCTGCTGCTGCAGCTGTCACTGCCGCCGCTGTCACTGCTGCTGCAGCTGTCGCCGCCACTGCCGCCGCCACCGTCGCTGCTGCTGCTACAGCCGTCGCCACCGCCGTCGCTGCAGCTGCAGCTGTCGCCACCGCCGCCGCTGCTGCTGCAGCTGTTGCCATCGCCGTTGCCATCGCCGCTGCTGTCGCCGCCGCCGTTGCTGCTGCTGCAGCTGTCACCATCGCTGCTGCTGCAGCTGCCGCCGCCGCCATTGCTGCTGCTGCTGCTGTCGCTGCTGCCATTGTCACTGCTGCTGCCGCCGTTGCTGCTGCTGCTGTCACCGTCGTCGTTGCCACCACTGCTGCAGCTGTCGCCACCACCGTTGCTGCTGGTGGTGCTACCCCCATTGCTGCATTGACATGTGTAGGGGTATCCTGGGCTTGTTCATGCCCCCACAACAATACCTGTAGATAAAAAAAGTCAACTTTTTATAGAATGTGTTACTTACCTTCTATGAGTGTGTTGGTGGTGGGATGCAACGTGTGGCTCGCACTAGTTGCGTCATGGTGTGACACAACAGGCCGGCTAAGCTGGCTTAGCTGGGCTGAGCTGGCTTAGCTGGGCTGAGCTGGCTTAGCTGGGCTGAGCTGGCACTGAGCTGGCTCAGTCCGAGCTGGCTAAAATGCTGGCTTGACCATATCCAGCTCGGCTCAGCTCATGTCGCAGCCGGCTGTGGCTTCGGCTTTAGCTGGCAATTAGCCGGAGCTGCCGCAACACTACCCCTGGGTGGGCGAAGGGGAACACCTTGTCAATGAGTTCGTCGTTCGTGGGGAACAGTAAGAGGGGACGTGGTTCATGGTACATGCATGATAGGAGGGAGCATGGTGCCTCTGTAGGGAGCGGCGATTCAGAGCGAACATGGTAGGAAGGGGAGCGGCTGCGTCGTGCTAGTACTGTTGGAACGGTGAGTCCTTCCTCATATACTACCAGCTCTTCGGAGTGGCCAGAGTGGTTCAAGGGAGTGGGGATCAGAGAGGGGGTGCGAGAGCCTCCATGGGGGTCAACTAAGAACGAGAATCTCATAGGGTTAAATAGGCTAGTACGGTAATTCATGACATTGTCCTGTACAGCATGGAAACGTATGATATCTGGGTCTGATTGGGCGTGGTACTCAGCTTTGGGGTTTGTCAACGGCTTTCCATTTACTCCATTGTATATGAACTTGTCTTTCATCACTACTATTGATGTGGCCGTGTGTTACGGCTCGAGGGGCCGTGGGCACGACTTGTGCAACTAGGTGTGTGGCAAGAGCGAACACATGCGAGGGCAACGAGCACGTGGTCCTGAGTGAGACACTTCCAGTGGTCTCAATGACGCAAGAGTAAAGCAGACTCTTCAGAGTAGAGCGGTTAAGTCACGAGCGACAGTGACTTCAGTGCTCAAAGCTAAGTCGTTGCAGCCGACTTAGAAGGGCGTGGGAGCGGAGCAAGATAATGCTTAGGCAAGCACTGTGAATGAGGCAGAAGGCAGAGGGGCAGTGGGAGCGTCTTAGAGTGTCAGGCTCAAGAGTCGAAGCAAGGTCCGGTCTCGATTAAGAAACTAAGTCAAGCTTAAGGCTTGACTGGCACAAAGGGGGCTCCTTATATAGGGAGCTACAAGAGGGCACGTGCTAACTACTACCTGAGTCATAACGAGGGTAGTGAGTCAGTCCAAGATCCGGAGCTAAGTATAGTAGTGGAGCGATGGCTACATCGCTCCACATGAGTCACGCACGCTCCACAGGCGTCATATCGTACAGTAAGCGGGGAGGAGTCAGTCTGAGTCACGTACGGTAAGAGTAAGCATGGGGTCGTAAGACAGAAGCAGAACGGTCTGCAGTCCGCAAGGGAGATTGTAACACCGTGGTGAAGGGCTTGCTCTCGAGTTTCTCTTGAAGCCAGGACGCGAGGCGGAGCGGGTATTCCCCTGCTGCCACGCAGTGGGTGGCCGCTGCCTGGTTGGCTTGTGGGAAGAATTTGCGGAGGCATCTCAGGTGGTACTGGATGTCGGGGTCGCTGTTGGACCTTCATCGGGCTTCCTCATCTTGTTCCTTGGCGACGATACGTGCCATTTTTGCTGCAATTTTGTATGAGTCGCGAAGTTCTTCTAGGTGTGTGGCCATCATCCCGGAGAACCACCTTGTTTTGAGATAGTCCTTGAGATCGTCGGCTGTGGCGAGCGGGGGAATGGGAGTGTTTGATTCGAGTGTGGGGGAGTCAGGGATGGAAATATGATCGGGGATGGAGACAGTGGGGGACACCAGTCGTGAAGGGTATGGGGTGTTGGTCATGGCATATTGATGGTATTGTTTCAGGGTGTAGGTGTGTCCAAATGGAATTTTTGTGAGTGTGGCTAGGGCTAGGAATGCGATGGAGAATTGAATGTGGGTGTCGGTCATTGTTGGTTGTGGGGAATTTTGCCCCCTCTTAAGGTGTGCAACGTCTCAGCACTTTCGTCTGTTTGGGTGCAGTTGGGTTTTGTTTGTGAAAGCTTGCAATCAGGTCAGGTGCGTGGAGGTCTTGTCGTGGGACCCAAGAATCTTCTGATGGAGGGAATCCTTTCCATTGGACTCTATACTGGAGAGTTTTCCTTCAACCAAAGAGTCGTGATTGGATGATCTTTTCCACCTCCCACTCCAGTTCTCCTTCAATGATATCGGGGGGTGGTCTTTTGTAATTGTGTCCATGTGCTTCTGTTTCCTTGTAAGGCGTGAGTAGATCGATGTGGAATACCGGGTGGATGCGCATGGATCCTGGTAGGCCTAGGCGGTACATCACTGGGGATAATTTGGCGGTGATGGGGAAGGGGCCATAATGCTGTGGTGCCAGTTTGCTCATGGGGTGGTGAGTTTTGAGGTTGCGTCCTTCAAGCCAGACTTGATCCCCAATTTCATATTGGGTGAATGGGGTTTGTTCTGGTCGGGTCTGGAACGCTTGTCGGGCTCTGTCCCGTGCTTCTCAGATTCTCTCCAGGCATTCCTGAACTGTGGGAACATTGGAATCTTCTTGAGAAATTGGTATTGTTGGTTTCGTCCCAAACAGGAGTTCATGTGCGGTGACACTGGATCTGTCATGTGGCCATGAATTATGGACGTATTCAGCTAGGGTCAGGTACTGTGACCATGTGCTTTGGTCATCCACGACCCATAGCCTCAAATATTGTTCAACCCATTGGTTGGCTCTTTCGCTCTGCCCATCGGTTTGGGGGTGGAATGCCATACTAACATTTTGTTGGATGTGGAGTAGTCGGCATAATTCCTGGGTGAAGTTGGATACGAATCTGGGGTCCCTATTGGAGATTATCTTTCTGGGTATTCCGAACCATGGTACTAGGTTTCGGAAGTAAATGAGGTTGTGGTGGTCGGTGTGGACTATGGTCTGGTGTCTGCTTCCCCCTACGTAGGGTCTCCATGTGGTGAGTGCAACAACCACAGCGTACATCTCCTTGTTGTAAATATCCCAGTTTCGCTGAGTGGCATCTAGGGTTTTCGACAGGAATGTGACTGGGTGATTCTTGCCTTGTTCATCCTTTTGGTGGAGCACTGCTCCAACCGCATAGTTGGAGGCGTCGGTGTCGATGGTGAATGGTAGGTCGAATCGTGGTTGGCACAGTACTGGGGCGGTGGTAACCGCATCGATGAGCGCTTCGAATGCTTCTTGGCATTCTGGGGTCCAGTCAAACTTCTCCCCTTACGCGGTTTGGGCAATGAGTTGGTTGAGAGGTGCCACGATGGCACTGAAGTTACGAATGTACATGCGGTAGAAGTTGAGGAATCCAATGAACGAACGGACTTGTTTGGTTGTGGTGGGGACCTTCCAGTCTTTGACGCCTGCCACCTTAACTGGATCCATTGTGATTGTATCTGGGGTTATGATTACCCTGAGATACTCTACTCGGGTTACTTCGAAGAGGCACTTCTGCGGTTTGAGATATAGGTCATGTTCCTCGAGCACGCTGAGCACCGCATGCACCACTTGGCGGTGGAGAGAGACGTCGTTTGGCATGTGGATGAGGATGTCGTCCATGTATACAGTCACATATCCCTCGTTGATTAGTTCTCAGAAGATATGGTTCATCATCACCTGGAAGGTTGCCGGGGCGTTGGTGAGTCCAAAAAACATCACCAAGGGTTCAAAGAGTCCTTGACTTGTTTTGAAGGCTGCTTTCCCTTGGTCTCCTTCCCAAATTCTGATGTTATTGTAGCCCCATCGTACATCTAGCTTCATAAAGAGGCTGGATCTACCTCCAGGCACTCGCATCAGTCGGTCCATGAGTTCCCTGATCAGTGGGAGTGGGGTTACATCCCAGACTGTCCAGGAGTTTAGTTTGCGGTAGTCTTGGATGGGGCGGTAGGTCCCATCCTTCTTCAGTATGTAGAAGACTGGCGACGCGTATGGTGATTTGGAGCATTGAATCCTCCCGATCCTGAGGTTTTCCTCAAGGAATTGCTGTTGGGCTTCATCTTCTTTTGGTGTGAGTGGGTAGATCTTGCAGTCAATGGAGGCAGGGGTGTTGGGTTTGAGTTCAATTGCATGGTCCCATGGGGTGGACTCGGGGAAGCGCTGTGCTGCTTTGTTGTTGAATACATGCGCATGATTGTGGTATTGGACGGGGACAATCTGGTCCCACGTCTTCTTTGGTTGGGTGTTGGCCACCTGGGCTAATTGTTGCGCCACCGTCGTCTTCGCAAGACGCATCATCAGTTGGTCCCCTGGTTGTAGTATCGGGGGGTTGTTGATGGTGACGGATTTCATCCCGGCAACAGGTGTACTCGTGGTGGCTGCCTGAGCTGCGGCTCCGGCGGTTCTTAATATCACTTTGGCCAGTAGAGTGCCCTTCTTCCAGTCGGGTCAGGGGTTAGCTGCAGCGAACCACAGGTACCCCAATATGATGTAGTCGCCATCCATGTGGGCGATGTAGAATCTCAGGGTGTGAGGGGTAGTCCCCATCACCACCTCCAGGTTGGTATAATGGGTGATGTCGCCGCCTTTATTTGGTGATCCGTCAGCATTCTTCAGTCATCGTGGCATTGGGAGTAATTTCATTCCTAGTCAGTGCTGTTCGATGAATTGTTGGCTTACGAAGCACTCCGTGGCTCCGCTGTCCAGGAATGCGAGGAGGTCGGCCTTTCTCAGTGCGGTGTGAAATGAAACTGGAATTCGCATAGCGTTAACTCATGGTAAGAATACATTGCGCTGAAACATGGCTCGAGCAAAGGCCGTCTTGCTCAAGCTTGACCAAAATCCTCTTCCCCACATATCTGTCCCCACTTATTTGCTAATTCTTGGTACTCTTCTTCTCCCAATCCTTTTATGAACACTAAGACTGCATCTTGGGACAGGGGCGTCGTCTGCCTGCTGTTCCTGGCTTCCGGTTGTTCTGTGGTGGTAGTCTGGGCCTGTTTCGTCTCAGGGTGTTGTGTCAGTTTCTTTGGGCAGGCTCGGGAGATGTGTCCCTGAGCTTGGCAGAAGTAGCAGCGGCCTTCTTGTCGGCATCGCTCCTTGTCTGCCTTGGTGACGGCCTTTCGCGCCGCATCTACTTGCATAGCATTGGGGTCAGGTTGGTGTGGCTCACGTTGGGTGTTAAATTGTCCTCGTGAGTTTCAGTTTGGGTTGAAGAAAGGCCGTGGGAGTCCACCTTGTGGCGGTCTGTTCCCAGCGGTCAGCTTCTTCTGCATGAAGAAGGCTTGGCGGTGTGGTTCTAGGGCCATTAGGATTGCCATTCATTTGCATGCTGCCGCCTTCCAGTCGACCCAATTTCTGGGTTGATCTAGGTTCATGCAGTTATCGAGCACTTTTAGGTTGAGCCCACGTTTGAATTTCTCCAAAACTGCCAGGTCATCCTCTTGGTATTGCGCCTTCCTGGCCCATTCTGCAAACCAGGTGATGTAATTATCAATATCCATCCCCTGCATCTTTAGCTTGTCCAGCTCTGCTGCTGCACAGTATTGCTGGTTGGTGTCCGTCCAATCCTGGATAGTGTTTTAAAGTCTGGTCCAGTCCAGTTTTCGGGCCTGATTGCCATTGAACCGGAACCAGAACCGGTCAGAGGTAAAGAAAAATATTGAAAAAACCGGACCAAACCGACAGTGACCGGTCGATATCAGTTTGGTCTAAGCCTCAAAACCGGTCCAAATCAGTCTAAACCGGGACCAGTCAATGACCTGTTCAGATCAGTTTCATGTGCAGTTCAGACCGGTTTTCATCACGTGTATATGATATGTATGCACACAATTTCAAGACTATCATTCACTATTTTATTGCTAAGTGTACTGTACTGTACATATGTAATGTAATGTAATGCCCTATGTGCCCTGCTGCTGCCCCCGCCGCCGCCCCAGCTGTGGTCATGTTGCTGCCCTCGCCGCGGTCGCTGTTGCTATCCTTGCCGCAGTCGCAGTTGCTGCCCCCGTCGCCGTCACAGGTGCTGCCCCCGTCGCTGTTGCGGTTGCCCCCATCGCCATCGCGGTTGCCCCCGTCGCCGTTGCGGTTGCCCCCGTCGCCATTGCAGTTGCCCCTGTCGCCGTCGCAGTTGCCCCCATCGCCATCGCAGTTGCCCCCGTCGCTGTCATGGTTGCTGCCCCAGCTGGGGTCATGTTGCTGCCCCTGCCGCGGTCACCGTTGCTGCCCCCATCGCCGTCGCTGTTGCTTGCCCCGTCACCGTCGCTGCTACTGCTGCTCCCGCCTCTGCCACCACCACTCTCGCCACTCCAGCTGCTGCGGCGCCTGCTGCTGCTGCCATAGTTGTCGCCGCGGCCGTTGCTACTGATGATGGTGGTGGTGAGGATGCGGTGGCTGGTGGTGATGTGGGGTGATGATGCGGCGATGTGCCAGTGACGTGGCGGCTGTCTCATGGCGGCGAAACAGGGCAAAGCCAGCCCCAGCCCCCATTTGCAAGCGAGAAGGGGCGGCCATGTACCTGTGAGTGATGAGTTGTCAGCCAGTGACGAGAGACAAAAAAAAATAAAACAAGGAGGGGTTGTGACAGCCCCTGCTGTCCCTGGTGCCGCTGGCGCAGGTGCCGCCGCCATTGCTGGTGTCACCGTTGCTGAGTCGCCGCTGCTGGTGCCGGTGTCGCCGCTGTGTTGCTGTTGCTTGTCAGAGGGAAACTCGCATTTGTGAGCGAGGGGTGTTGGCGTCGTCAACTTGGTGACGTGGCGGTGACGGCAATGCATCGTCAATATCAATGTAACTGGGTGGTTGTGAGTTAGTAAGAGTGATACAAAAAAACAAAAAAAAAGGATAACTTACCAAGAGCGCAGCGTCAAACGTCGTGGGCGAAGGAGCAAGGGAGCGGTGAGTGAGAGTGACCGGTTCAACCTGGTTATGACCGGTTTTGGCTGGTTCTTACTCTACAAGGAAATAGATAGAACTGCAGACCAGACCGTACCCCAAATCAGGAAAACTGTGACCGACGGTCCGGTTCTCACCAGTCAGAGTTCGGTCTGGTCCCCAGTTATTTCCCGGTCCTATGGACCGGACCTGTAAACACTAATCCTGGACGAAGTTTTGTTCAAATTGTTCCCATACGTTCGGGAGCGGGGGCATTGGTACCGGGTTGCCCATGATCCAGTCTTCTTGTGACCTTTTCCACTCAGTGACCGTGGGGCCGCGAATGTAGGTGAGGGCATGGGCGACCTTCCGATAGGGGTCGGCTATGATGGGTGCTGCTTGGTTAAGGTACTGATAGAGTCTGAGCACGTGCATAAACTTGTCTGCGTTGAGGTGGTCTCCATCAAATATAGGGGGTTCCTTTCCTTTGAGTTTACTGTTTGCCAGGGGTCTGGGTGCGGCTGCCCCTGCCTGGGCTGGTTGAGCAGGCGGGGGGCCTCTGCCTCCGCTGCCTCCTCCCAGGGGTTGGTAGGGTGGGGCTGGGCCTGTGCCACCGCCGCCACCGCCACCGCCACCGCCACCAGGGGTGGTGTGTGCAAGTGTTGCAGTTTGTGTGGGTGTGAGTGTGACTGTCACCATGCAGATGACTGGGGGATGAATAGCCTCATTGTCTGTCATTTGGGCTGATTGTTCGTGTGAGGGTTCCGTCTGTGAAGTTGTTGATGTTGGGGTTGAGTGTCTCGTTTGGAGGGAGTCCTGTCGTTCGGCCATTTTCAAATTGACCCTTCTCTTCGTTCCAGTCTTGGTTGAAGGTGTAGAAAATGTTGCGATGGTAGACCAGCGGGTATACACGCCCACCGTAGAGTGAGTAGTATCCATCCCAAGGTGCAAACACCGTTGGCAAGAGTTTCGTGCCCTTTTTACAGAAGAGGGCTTGTCTTTTTCCGATCCTAGTCCTGGGAATTCTTTCTCGTGGTGCTTCATCGGTCACGTTGGCTTCGACGTAGAATGGGGGTCAATGGCTGCTGGGGAGGAAGGAACTGTCATGCAGATGGGGACTGTTGGCGCCTTCCAGGTTGTTGTTGTATGATTCGGTGTTGTATCTGTTGGATCACTAGGGCCAGAGCGGTATGTTGCTCGTGGAGGAGGTATAGTTGGTGTGCTATGAATTTGTGTTCAATATTGAATGTGACGACGCAGGTGCGTGCACAGTAATCGTTGTGTACTCTGACACGGGTGTTCAAGTATACTTCTACTTGATCGAGGTGGTCCTGTTCTTCGAGCACATTGAGAAGTTCTTTGTTGGTCTGCTCCAGGTTGTTGATGTTTGGGAAGCTAGTTCTAATGTTACGTGTAGGGCCCACACGTATCGTCTAGTCGTGCTTAGGCGGATGAGGCCTTCGGACGTAGAATAGAATTCAAGGGATCACCCCAAGGAGTCGTGGTGCACAAGTCAAAGAGGGAGAGGGTCACAGTTGGCTAGTATTGGTACAAGAGAACTAGCTTAGGGCCTCGGCGTATCATACAGTCGAGTCTTATATACATGATACGTGGGAATCTCCTACTACATTAGTATCTGGGTCGCATGCAGTCACTAGCCCTCACCCTATCTGTTACGATCTCCTGTGTGGACTACGGACTGTTCTCCCTTTCTGCTTACGCCCCTATGCTTACCCTTGCTTACCTGTGACTCGCTCCTGACTCCAGTTTGCTTACTGTACGATACGACGCCTGTGGAGCGTGCGTGACTCATGTGGAGCGATGTGGCCATCGCTCCACTACTATACTTAGCTCCGGACCTTGGACTGACTCACTACCCTTGTTATGACTCAGGTAGCAGTTAGCACGTGCCCCCTTCTGTAGCTCCCTATATAAGGAGCCCCCTTTGCGCCGGTCAAGCCTTAAGCTTGACTTAGTTTCTTAATCGAGACCGGATCTTGCTTCGACTCTCTGAGCTTGCCGCTCTAAGATGCTCCCACTGCCCTTCTGCCCTACCTCTGTTTAAGTGCTCACTCAGCACTATCTTGCTTCGCTCTCACGCCTCTCTAAGTCGGCTGCAACGACTTAGCTTTGAACGTCATCACAAGCGCCTGTGACTCAGCCGTTCTACTCCGAAGAGTCTGTTTCACTCTTGCGTCACTGAGACCACCGGAAGTGTCTCACTCAGGATCACGTGCTCGTTGCCCTCACACGTGCTCGCTCTTGCCACACGCCTAGTCGCACAAGTCGTGCCCACAGCCCCTCAAGCCGTAACATAAGTCAAGCTTCCCTTCATCACGTCTACAGGAACTGCCCTGGACGACGCCGCCTTTGCCGAACGCCTTCAGGAACTTGCCAGACGCCGCCTCCACATAGAACGTTGGAGATCCTATTTGGACGTCGCCATTTACAACCACAACGCCGTTTGCCACCACACCTGCCAAGGAGGAGCCACAGAAGTGCACCTCTCCCTCTGTATCGAAAGAGATGTTTTCTGCCACATCGACCAAGAGTGGCAAGGAGAATTTAACCTGCTAGAAGCCGCCCTCACAATCCTCGAGCTCTCACTAACGCCCTGGAGTCTGCTAGACAACACGGATTGATTGGAGTGAGGGAAATCACGCTGGACGCCCTCTGCGACACCATAGAATTCACGCAAAACCTGCTAGACCAAGCCAGAGGCGACGCGATCCGCCACAGCCGCGACTGCTACCTCCTCTGTGACAGAGGACCCAATCATCACCACCGCCTCCTAGACCAACTCATCTGCGAACTAGAAAGCTTCGCGCAGGAACTAAACTTCATCTGTACCGCCTTCTTCGAGACGGCAGGCTTCCCTCTCCCCTCATAAGCAACCCTGGAAGAAATCAGACTCGCGCTCTCTCAAGGGTATAGAACGAGAGTACCTATCAGGACAGAGGACGACCTTCCAGACTACATCAAGGGAGAAGCCTACTGGAGAAGGAACGACACAGACGACTACTGGTGTTACCACGTTCGTCTCTTCACCCCGCTAGGTATCAGAGAAAGACCCATCGAGTATCTCAACGACAACTGGTACCTTATAACCTACGACCAAGGAGAATATTGGACGCGCGCAAGTGAAGTCCTAGAACTCGAACACGCCAACGAAACCGGGCTAGGACACAGTTCGCTCAAACCGGAATCCCCAGAGCCCATTACAGTAGATCCAGCCAGCCCAAGTCGTGCATCCTCGGCCTTCCACAGTGCCAGCGAAGGGGAAGAACCCACACCAGTCCCCCAAGTCATTTCGCCGCTTGAAGAGTTCATTAGTACAGGACTCCAGAACGTAGCCACGCTACAGGGAGCGCACCCACTCCTCCTAGAAACACAAGAAACGCCCCAGCTCCTGCAAATCGCTCACGCAGCAGCTCAGCCAACCGCACCGCCGCCTATCCTCCAGCAACCACAGCCACCAGCACCTCCCGCACCTCCAGTAATGGCCGCAGTCGCCCCACCAAGAAATGACAACGGAGCAACGGGGAACAAGCCCACCACCTTCGAAGGAGATCGTAGCAAAAGCGACAACTTCCTCAGGGAGTTCAATATATACAGGATCCTCCACAGCACCTCGGAAAATGTCACTATCCCCTATAACCGCATGGCCCTCGCCATATCCCTCATTAGAGGACCGAAAGTCGACGATTGGGGCGATGCCCAGATGAAAGCCCTCAATAACAAGGTCGCCAGGCAGATTAACCCCATCGCACGAACAGACGAAGTCCTATGGACGGAGTTCGAAGACAGCTTCAAGAGAGCATTCACCGACACTGCCAAAGAACAAGAGGCCTACAGGAAACTCACAGAGCTGCGCATGCAAGGGGACGATATTGATGGATACATCGCCAGCTTCGACCACTACGTCCTTGCATCAGGGTGGTCCCCAAATGAACGAGGAATGCTAGACCTCTTCACCAAAGGCCTGCGCCGAGGAATAGCGCTCAAAATCCTCGACAGAGACACGGTCCCCACAACGATTGAAGGATGGAAGGAAGCAGCACATAAAGAGATCCAGAGGACGGCCCGGAAGACAGCAATGTTGGGACCAAATCCCAACCCCCCACGCTTCACACCACGCCCCCGCTTCATCCCCAGAACCACCCCACCAGCCCGGCCTAATCGAAACAACATCCCTGTCCCCATGGAAGTTGACGCCAATCGCTTGGGAGGACCACTAACCATCGCAGAAAAGAAGAAGCTTATGGACGAGCGAAAGTGCTTCTACTGCAAAGAAGTGGGCCACCGAGCGTACCAGTGCAGCAAGAAGCCAGGACGACGAGGACCACCACCACCCAAAGCAAGGGTAACAGAAACAGAAGCCACCCCCAGCATTGCGCCAGAAGATAGCGCCAGTCAGGCGTCGCAATCAGACCTCATCTCCCAGCTGCGTTCCATGAATACCACAGAGCGCACTGCCATGTTTGATCAGATCATAGAAGAAGATCTGGATTTTTAAAGCAGCTTGATCTATCAGCCTGGGATCAAGCTTCGCGAATTTGTACCATGTATGTCTCGAATCGAAATAGTGTCAATGCCAATTTTACGTTTTTAAGCATACATGGGAAGGCTGCAGAAAGAGCACTGGTGGACAGCGGCGCCACAGACAATTTCATCGATCAAAAAACCGCCAAACGACTTCACCTTACCCCACGCCTCCTCCCCCAACCACGCCTCCTGTATAACGTGGACGGATCAGAAAATCGCAGCGGAAGGATAACCACTTACTGTGACCTCCTCATCAAGCAGGGAAACAAGGAGCATGTCCAACACTTCTACTGGGCCAACCTGGGACAGGACAGGACCATCCTGGGCTTCCCCTGGTTGCATGCATTCAACCCTGTCATTAACTGGACAACCCGCACCATCCAGGGAGGGCCAATCTTGCTAACAACAATGGGAAAGAAGGCCCCGGAGCAACCCAAGACCCTACTACGCTATGCCCAGATGCTAGGGCACGCGCTGAATGCTATGGGATGGGAGGAAGGCGATAGCCTCATCCTCCAGATCAACCGAACCAACATCACCCAAGAATGGGCGATACAGGCTCATCAAGAGCGGAAGGCCCCCACAGCCGCAGATGTCCCAAGGGAGTATGCGTGACACTGGAGAGTCTTCTCAGAAAAAGAGGCGCAGCGCTTCCCCCCAAGCCGAGAGGATGATCACGCGATCAACCTCAAACCAGACGCACCAGCAACGCTAGACTGTAAAGTCTACCCCCTTAACCCCAAGGAACTGATCGCCGCCGACGCCTGGATCAAAGAACAACTCGACAAAGAGTACATCCAATTGTTGAAATCCCCATATGCCGCACCATTCTTCTTTATCAAGAAGAAGGATGGATCCCTTCGCCCGGTCCAGGACTACCGCACGCTGAACAGCTGGACGATCCGGGATGTATACCCCTTGCCCGACATTAACATCCTCACCAGAGATCTAGAGGGGCGCGCCCTCTTTACCAAGTTCGATATCCGCTGGGGATACCACAACGTGCGCATCAAGGAAGGAGACCAATGGAAGGCGGCCTTCTAAATGCCACAAGGGCTCTTCGAACCCCGTGTTATGCTCTTTGGGCAGTGCAACGCCCCAAGCACCTTCCAGCGAGTCATGGACAGGCTGCTCCGCCTACTAAAGCTCAAATACCCTAGAATGATTTTCATCTACATGGACGACATTCTCATCGCCACGCCCCTGGACCACGCCCTACATCGCCAAATCGTCCACGAACTCCTAGACGTCTTGGAAGAAGGATCCTTCTTCCTTAAACCGCAGAAGTGCCTCTTCGAGCAACGAAGGGTCGAATATTTAGGACTCATAATCGATGGGGAATCGCTACGCATCGAATCCAGCAAACTGAAGGGAATCAAGGAATGGCCCCGCACCCTCACCAGCGTTAAGCAACTACGATCCACGCTAGGAGTGCTAGGATACCAGCGCCCTTTCATCCCAGGCTTCGCAGAAATCGCTCACCCGCTCACCAGTCTGCTAAAGAAAGGGACCCCCTTCGTCTGGACGGATGAATGCTCAGCCGCCGTGGACAAACTCATCCACATCGTTACCAGCGACCCCGTCCTCTGGCAACCCAGCCCAGCACGACCGTACGAACTCGAAGTAGACGCCTCCCAAAATGCCACAGGAGCCATCCTGTACCAGTGTGACCCCCAAGGACGACGCAGGCCGGTAGGATATGACTCCAAGACGTTCACTGCGACGGAGCGCAACTATCCCATCTGGGACAGAGAGTTCCTAGCCATCATTCGAGGGCTAGAACACTGGCGCCACCTCCTTATGGGCGCACAACACCAGGTCCTTGTCATCACAGACCACAAGAACCTCCAATACTACAGATCCCCCCAGAAAATTAACCGAAGGATCGCCCGCTACATCCTCACGCTAGGGGACTATGACATCACCCTAGTCCACCACCCGGGAGCAACCAACAAGGCTGACGCCCTCTCCTGCCACCCAGACTTCGATAACGCAGGGAGCGATAATGAAGATGTCATCGCCCTGCCCCCGCACCTCTTCGCTAATGCTGCAACTGCTGTAGATCTGGAAGATCGCACCCTGATGGCCCAGAGAGATCACCAATCCACGCTCACCACATGGGCCTCCACCTACCCCCTGGAACGCCGTCCCGGAGGAGGGTGGTGGCACGCCGACCGCCTGGTTGTCGTGGCAGACAACGACCTTAGGAGGGGGGTAATTTCCCTCTACCATGACTCAACAACAGCCGGACACCCAGGCATCCTAAAGACATGCCTCCTCATCGCCAAGGACTACTGGTGGCCCAACATGAAACAGACGGTCCTTGCCTACGTAAAAGGGTGTGCCACCTGTCAAGCCACCAAAGCCAACACCACAAAGCCAACGCCACCCCTTATGCCATCACAACCAACCCAACCGCTCTGCTGTTCGAGACAGTCGCCCTTGACCTCATCGTCAAACTACCCCCATCAGATGGCTTTGACTCCATCCTCACAGTAACGGACCACGACTGCTCGAAAGCCGCCATCTTCATCCCCTGCAGAGAGTCCATGACTGCCCCAGAAATCGCCACACTCTATGCCAAGAACATCTTCCCCCACTACGGCATTCCCCGGAGAATCATCAGCGATAGAGGGACACACTTCGCCTCACACTTTCCAAGAGAACTCTGCAAGTCCCTCGGAATAGAACAGAACATCAGCACAGCCTACCACCCCCAGACAGATGGCCAGTCCGAACGCACCAACCAATGGCTAGAACAGTACCTCCGCATATACGTCAACCACCAGCAGAACAACTGGGCCTCGCTCCTACCAATCGCCCAGTATGTCCACAACGCCTGGCCCAGCAGCACCACCAAGCAAGCGCCCTTCCAACTCCTCATGGGCCACGTACCACGCGCCCACCAGCCACAAAGATCTGAGAAAATGCCGACACTCCAAGAACGCCTAGACCGCATCCAAGAAGGCCGGCAATCAGCGCAGACCGCCATCGCCAACGCCCAGACCCTTATCAGCTCCAGAAAGGGAGCGCGATTTAAGCCATTTGCCCAAGGACAAAAGGTCTGGCTCAAAGGAAAGAATATCCACATCACCCAACCAAGCGCGAAACTTGCTCAGCGACGCTACGGTCCCTTTGCCATCACCAGAGTCCTCTCCCCAGTAGTGTACCAGCTCGCCATCCCCCCACAGTGGAAGCTACGCCGCGTCCATGACGTCTTCCACGCCAGCCTCCTCACCCCATACATAGAAACCAGCGAACATGGCCCGAACTTCACAGAACCGCCTCCTGACGTCATAGATGGAGAAGCAGAGTACGAAGTCGAGGCCATCCTAGAGTACCGCCACTTTGGAAGAACAAAACAGCCACAGTACCGAGTCAGATGGAAAGGGTACTCCGCAGCAGAAGACACGTGGGAACCCCGGGCGAACTTGAAACACTCCATGAACTTAGTCCGCAACTTCCACCGAGATAACCCCGCCGCGATAAGAGAGGCCTATATAAGACATGCCCTGACCGCTCTCAAAGCCCCATCCCCCTCTCTCATCTCCACCACTCCCAGCTCACCCCCACCTGCTTATTCCACTCTCATGTCCGCCAATGGCTCGCCGAAAGACCAACAGTCTACCCTCCAAGTCATCAACATCGCCGCCCCAGCATCGCCGTCCCCGACGGAGCCCAGGACCGAGGATGACCACTCGCAACACCGTCCGGCAACGCCATTCGCCGCCCGCATATTCACCATCAGCGACAGCAGCTCCAGCGACGACGACAACAGCAATGGAGCACGCGGACCAGATTCTGGACGAGATTCTCCTGCTCGTGGCAGCACATCCGCCCCCAGCCTCCACTCCGCCCCTGACCTCTCAGACCACCCACTCAGCTCAGACAACTTCTGCGGAGTCTGCAACGCCCCAGTCCAGATCGACGACGGCCATGCCACCTGGAGCGCCTCCCCCGTCTCGAGCCTCCCCTCAGCGCCTGCCAACCCCTCAGTACCTGCCGCTTCGCTCCCCCAGGCTGGACTTCATACGCCAGCGCCAGCAGACCCCCGCTTCAGGGGCGCGCCGCCCGTCGGAGCCACCGTCTTTTCCGTACTTCCATCTGCCGACAACGACCTTGCCTGCGCCGTCCATTTTCTGCCGCCGGCAGCAGTCCCTGCCCCCTCGTATTCTAGCCAACGCAGCTACGCAAACGTCGCCGCCACCCCTGCCAATCAAGGAAGAGTCACCACCGCCTCAGCAGCTCCACGCACCGACGGTAACAGCGGTGGAAACCCAGGCCATGGTCAGTCGGGCAACGCACTCGGCTACGATGGTTATCTCCTGCGATGGAATCGACTTGTCGACAACGCAGGTGAGCGGGACAATATCCTTGTCCCCGATCACAACAACAGACTAGTCCCCGCCACCTTCTATGCCCACTTCACCCGCCTCGCCGAGCCCCTTATCCTGGGACGTCTCACAACGACGTCCCCCATTTACGCTGAGCCCCTCCATGCTAAACCCCGCCCCGATGCTCACCTCGCCAACATAGACGACTGGGACATGACCGCGTTGGAGGGCGACCATCAGTACCGCCACCATGTGGACCGCCTTATCAAGGGCCTCAACAACGCCGGCGTCGTTGCCGAAGTTCACCGCTACCGCCACCTCATCCATCAGCTCCACGCCCAGGTCGAGCATGAGTATCACCACCTGCTGGGCACCCCTCAGAGCCGCGCCGACTATACCGCCCTCCAGCTCGATCGGGATGCTGACCTAGTACGCCGCTGCCACGCGCTGAGGGACCAGCTGCATGTCGTTGAGGTGCGTCTCCACGACGCAGCCGTCAACTCGCGCATTGGGCCCAAGCTGGACCAGATCCTCGCGCGACCCATCCTCCCCTCTATGTCCTACTGGCTGCGGCCTCGCCCCGCCACTCATCAGACTGACGTCGTCGCCCAGCTGCCTGTCCACGTCCCGCCCCATGTCCACTTCATGCACGAGCGCCCCCTCCCTGTTCATGAACGCGTCATTCACATGCTGCGCCGCAAGCGCCCCTGCCCGCCTGAGTCCTCCCCCGACACCAACGATGCGGGCCGCGCCCTGTCCGGTGAGCCCGCCACCTCGGACTAACAGCGTGGCAGCTGTTCCTTAGGGGAGGGCGTACTGTTACGATCTCCCTTGCGGACTGCGGACCGTTCTCCCCCTGCTTACGCCCCTATGCTTACCCTTACCTACCTGTGACCCTTCTCGACTCCAGTCCGCTTACTGTACAATATGACGCCTGTGGAGCGTGCGTGACTCATGTGGAGCGATGTGGCCATCGCTCCACTACTATACTTAGCTCCGGATCTTGGACTGACTCACTACCCCCGTTGTGACTCCGGTAGTAGTTAGCACGTGCCCCTTTTGTAGCTCCCTATATAAGGAGCCCCCTTTGCGCAAGTCAAGCCCTAAGCTTGACTTAGTTTCTTAATCAAGACCGGACCTTGCTTCGACTCTCTGAGCTTGCCGCTCTAAGACGCTCCCACTGCCCTTCTGCCCTGCCTCTGTTTAAGTGCTTGCTCAGCACTATCTTGCTTCGCTCTCACGCCTCTCTAAGTCGGCTGCAACGACTTAGCTTTGAACGTCGTCACAAGCACCCATGACTCAGCCGTTCTACTCCGAAGAGTCTGTTTCACTCTTGCGTCACTGAGACCACTGGAAGTGTCTCACTCAGGATCATGTGCTCGTTGCCCTCGCACGTGCTCGCTCTTGCCACACGCCTAGTTGCACAAGTCGTGCCCACGGCCCCTCGAGCCGTAACACTGTGACAAGTCCAGATCTTCCATCCATCGTCGGGTAGGGTAGCCCAGTTGATACCCTCTTCTGCGTCGAGATCCAATGACGCCACCCTAGAGAAGTGAAGTGAAGTCGAGTAGAGGTGAGCCAGCCGAGTACATACTTTTGAATGAGAATATAGGAGTCTGTATGACTCCAGCGAGGGGTCTTCCCACCGTTCTGCAGCTTCGGGTACAGCGAATCGGTCCTGTAAATTGTGATAGATAAAGCGACTTGACATTTAGATCGCATGTACCATTTATTGCGGCACTGGTTTGCCGTCCGCGTGTTGTCCATCCGTCCCACAACCACCTCCCAGAAATTGCTTGAGGTTCCAGTGGACTTACCCTCTTCGTCCAGATCTCGCATGATCTGCGTAAGGCGGGCTTCTTCATCGGGGGACCATGATCCTACACGCATCCCGAGCCCTCTTCCAGGAGCAGAGTAGAACGTACATACCTTTACGTCGCGTTTCCTTCTGTGCAATGCATTTGATGTACCGATTCCGGCACTCTGCAGCGGGGCGTTCCAGAGCCCGGGCAACACTGCCCCATTTATGCCCGTGCTCTTCGACCATCCTGCGTAGATTAGTAGCCAGGAGCCGAGCTTGCACGCATAGATTACTCACTGTTGTAGTTGCGCGTCCTTGAGATCTGTCCATTTCCCCTTATCCTTCATGGGATGGTAGACGCGCTGCACGTGGTCATATACCAACCGGACGCACCTCGGAGGTACGGCGCGGGCTGAAGGAGAGCGAATCATAATCAGACATACCCGGAGTAAAGAAGACCTACCGATGTGGGCCCAAAACCCCTCCTGCCTGTTCGCGCTGAATATGAGATCCTCGACCTCCTCCTGGCTCAGGTTCCGGGCCTATCAGCAGTCAATAAAATGCGAAGCAAAATCAAGAAATTACTCACCTCGCTATACTCGCGAATAGTTGTACGGATTATCTCCGTTTCCGCATCCATGAACGCGCCTTCTTGGCACGGCACACCTGACATATGTGTTAGCAATGCGATAAAGTAGACTGGACAATACGTACCATGCTGCCTGAACTTTTCTGTCGCCCACCACTTCGTTGCGAGTGTTTCCGCATGCTCCTCCGAGAGTGCGGAAGTGGTAGCGATATCAACGTGATTCGTTTCGGGCTCCATTACAGTCGCGGGCCAATTACTTGCTTTTAATCGATTCTCACGGCTTATTTCACGTTGTTTCACGCGTCATCTAGTTCGCGTTCTCTATGTATCTTAATTATGAGGCGCTCATAGATTATTCTAAAGCTATACTACCTACGACAAAGGGATGTGGTGGAGGAGAAAAGAAAAACGCGATCCCGTGATCGACAGTATACATAGTTGGCCACTCCGCTCCCATCTCTGAGGTAGGCACATGCCATAGGATATCGGACCGCCCTCTGAGACCGGTCCGG
>QLOS01000801.1:0-20966 GCA_003313725.1 Russula sp. MG48 | reverse complement strand
TTACACGTGCCCCCCACCAGATATCATTGAAGGCGCACCAGAATGGGAAGTAGAACGCATTATAGGGGAGCGCCACTGGGGCAGAAAGCGCGAACACCAGTTCCTGATCAAATGGAAGAACTACCCACATGCTGACAACACATGGGAACCAGCCACAGGAGTGCATGCTCCAGACCTCATCAGAGAATTCCATCAGAGAACCAAGACGCATCGGGGTGATGCGAGACCTAAGAGGGGGGTAATACACAGAAGGGAGGGACATGCGTGCCTCATTTCCACCCTCACAGACCTGGGAGCATGACCAGACAGGACACAGAAACCTCCAAGTGGACTTTGTGTGCCAGGTCCTTCGTGCATGTCTCCAACAGCATTGTCAGCGGCCGCCAGAAGTCCAGAATTGGTGCCAGACTCGTCGCACACCTCTACCAGCCACGCACGTCGAGCAGCATTGTCAGGGTCGCTTCCTCCTACACCAGAATCAGAGTCAGAAACACCGCTTGCCACGATCATTGCCATGTCCAGCAGAGGAAGCCTACCGACGTTCTCACCCCCCACGCAGCTCCCAGACTATCCTCCCACGCAGCTCCCAGACTACCCTGACAGTAAGCTGCTTAGAAACCCAGCCAGAAAGCTGACGCAGGAAGGTTTCTGGCCCGAAATGGCACGCAACAAGACGGCCTATAAAACTGCAAAGAAACACCCCCAATCATTTTCTAACTACCCCCGTCCATTCCTTGCAGCTGTGGCTTCAGTCTACCCCAACATCTTTCGTGCCTCCTCATCTCCACAAAGCTTCAACCGTGCCGCCACACTCACTGCTGCTCGCCACCCTCATCGCCCTCATCCTGCTTATATGTCTACTTCCTCTACTACGTCCTCCACACCGGGTTCCCCCATTTACAAAGGGGACTACAGTGATTTTACTGCCACCATAGACCAACCCATCCCTGCTCTGGAGCCCCCGCCAGGCTCCCCCATGACTGACATCGAACTCCCCCCTGTTGACGCATTGGGAGTCCTTGCTGCCAACCCAGACACCACCTCCTACGCTGAGGACTCTCCATACGCACCCCTTGGCCACTCCACCACTACTCACATCCCTGGCCTCCTGCTCACGGACACCATGGGGAACCCGATCCCTGAAAACGAGGAAGAGGGGCCATCCTTCGCTATTGACATGTGTGGGGTGACCACAGGAGAGGAAGTCATCCGCCGCCTCAATGCTACGGTGGCAGAAATCATTGACACCCTGGAGGACGAAGACATGCGAGGCACCGTCATTGACGCCATGTCCTCGCTCCGCAGCCTGGTGGAAGGAGACTCTGCCCCAGGTACACCCTCCTGGAACCTGCCAATATCCCAGATGAGTGGAGCCCCCTCGCGTCTATCGATGTTGAGAGCATCGCAGAAGGAGCAGAGGAACAGGATCACCCTGGGCACCCCTATCATCTCAACCACCCCCGCAGCACCTACTATTACGCCCAGAAGATCCAGGATGGATCTGGTGCCCTGGTCACCCCCAAATACGTCGCCTTCATGTTTGGAGCCAAGGACCCAGTCATCCTAGCCACCATGGGGCGTGGCAGGGTCATATTCACCTACCCCCTCCATGCACGACCCGCACCCCATCATGCATTGCACCCACTCCCCCGCCTCATGCAGAGGCAAATCTCTATCTTCTCAGACGAAGGAGGGGACACTGGCTCCTTCTGGCACCACGTAGACAACGCCCTCAAAGCAGTAGGGGACCCGTACCTCATTGGGGAAGTTGAGCGCCTTCGCACAGCAGAAATGGGGATGGACTCCCATGCAATTGACATAAAGACAGAAAAGCGGCGTATGGCTGAGGCACAACGCCTCCTCAAGTGGCACCAGAGGAGGCTCAATTATTACAAGGATCAACGCCACCAAAGTGTAGTGCGCCTCTCCAACGCGGACACCTACAATGTCATTTTCCCCTACCTCACCACTGTCCATGCCCCACTGGACACCCCAGACGACCAGGTCCTCTCCTACTGCCCCTCCCCTGCGCTATGCGAAGCTCTGGCTAAGGCAGGGCGCAGCGACACCCAACGCCCTGAGCCATGGACCCTCTCCCGGCGCATCTTTGGGCACCCTCCTCCCAGTACACGATCCCTCCTTGAGCGCATCACCCAGGAGGGCTCCCACCTTGAATGCGAGGCCGAGGGGGAACCGGTGGCTGCGGCGGAGTATGACGCGGACGCCATGGATGCCTACGACTGGACTGACCAAGGTAGCAACTGAGGACAGTCGCGGACTGTAGGAGAGGGGTGATGTTACACTCCCGCTTCACTGTACACCTTATTTCTTTTCATTTTTACTGCCCACCACTCTCTGCGCTTCACCTATGGACTGCCGGGCCCCTACGGCCCGTGACTCCACCTATGCTTTCCTGTCTCGCTCTGTACGCTTGCCACATGGCCTGACGGGCCGTCGGGTCCGACGCGCATCCACTAGTGCTACATTTGCACGCCTCTGCACATGCGCTGCCTCGGCACTTACTGACTCATACCATACGATGACTCCAGATGACTCTGTACTAGTAGAGGCGTCCTAGGGGCGCCGTGACTCATTCTGACTCACTATGAGTCATGCCTTGATGTACTTATACTGCCTGGTACGCTTCGAACAGACCCTAAGTCTGTTCTCTTGTAATCTCAGCTCGTGAACGGTCCCCTTCCTTCACTTGTGAACCACAGTTCCTCTGGTCAATTGCCAGACTTCGTGTGTCCCCTTGTAGAGCACTAGCGTATGCTCAAAGGCAAGGGAAAGCTTACTATCAGACGTCATAAGAGCACGCCTGCACGCGAGCGGTATACAGACCTCTTACCTTCAAGGGCTCAGTCACCAGCATCGCCTACGCCCCCTCCTTCACCTGTGGAGGTACGCTCACTCGGTGGGCGTGACAGGCATGGACCCGAAGGTGTTGGGCACAATGGGCCCCAACCTTCCAGTCTATGCAGAGCCCCTCCACCTCCCTTACAGTCCATTCCACCTCTTTAGCCTCTCCCTCACTCCAGAACAACATGAATCACTCCTATTCACTTCCCCTTGAGAATCCAGCATCGATGAGGCCCTTAGGGACCTTGGAGACCTCCCCATGCATGCAGAAATTGAACATTACAGATGGGCCTGTGTGGCCATGGGCACCAATGCCCTACTAGTCCAGAAATACCAGATGCGCCTCACCACAGCTCTCCAGAGGTGAGACAGCTGTGTTGTGCATCTGGAACAACACCGAGCTTGGGAGAAGCTCGAACCACATCTACCCCTCCAAGTCCCTCCTCACCTCCACTACAGAGCAACCACCTTTGGTCTCTCTACCTCTGGCACCTCTACGCGCCATGAATTCCCTGCCTTACACAACGAACCAACCACCCATGCCTCCAGTAACCAGTCCTCAGCCTCGACCCCTTCCACAGTTTGCCCCTCTGGAGCACACGATGGTGGAAGAAAGAAGAAAGCCTATAACTCAGCTCGCTCTGACCGCAAGAGGGGCAAGGGCAAGAAACCACCTCAGCGACCTCCTACCCCTCCCCCTTCCCTCTGTAACATGTGTGGCATGCTGGGCCACACACGCCTCGAGTGCCCAAGGAACAAAGATGCCAGGGCACATTGTGAAACATGTGGCAAGATCGGCCACTTCACCAGGAACTGCTACAAGAATAGGTACTGTTCCTACTGTCGCGCCTGGGGCCACAGAGGCCCTGAATGTACCAATCCTCACCAGGACTGCTCTGCCCACCATCTCTGCATTGTCCCTCGCAACCATCACTACTATGACTGCCCTGTGGATCGTAGTGGTCCCTCCTGGGATGACCACGACTGCACAGTGGACCCCCACCGCTCTATTGACACTGGAGATGTTACGCTCAAGCGCTGAGCGTATCGATGTCGGTCTGTTCGCTGAGTCAATGAGGTTGACTCAGGCACTGCTAGTCCCTCGAGATTAGGGACGCAGGCAGTGGCGGTCCCCTTACGCGTACCACCCTATGTCAAGGGTTCAGTACTAGGGATGCAGGAGTCAGGCAATCAGCCTGAGGATCAAGGGGTTCACAAGATAAGAGGGGAATACGAGTAGCCACCAAGGGCCAGAGCGTAGCTCGGTATTGGTACAAAGAGAACAAGCCTAGGGTTACGGTTACAGTCTAGGCTACCTTATATAGTCAGGGGTCGCGAGAACGGGCTTCCTACTGAGTCATGCGAATGGAGTATCGTAGTACGGTCGTGGGTTCGAGACGGTCGAAGGGTCATATGTAAAGTGAAGGTGAAAAAGCGTAACACTGCCCCCCTGTCAGGTCTGAAGACGTCCCGGCTTCACCAGGCATCTGTCATCGTCGCGTCCTCCTCCGGGGTACTGATGAATGTAGTGTCACTCTCGCGTGTCATGTGGAATCGTTGTTCAAATTCGCGTCGAGCTCGGACTGCTCGTAAGCCGGCCTCCGCCACTTGGTGGGTAAAATTCTGCACGCGACGCTCCAAGTCAATTCGATCATTCATGGTTCGAGAGCGTCGGCGTCGGGGGTATCGTGGCGTTGCGAGGCATCGTGGCTGGGTGAGGGTGGAGATACGCGAGTTCCGCTCAGGGGACAGAGCGAGGGGCGAGAGGGTGAAAACGAAGGAGTGAGAGGAGGAGGAGTCTGGTGACGACATAGGGTTTGTTTTTTTTTCTTGAAGGGGGGCGTGGTAGCTCTTCCTTTTGTATCGTACAATGCGTCGGGGATTCAAATCAAGTCAATCAGGAACGAGAATGGAGTCAGGTCGTGTTGAATCGGTATCGTAATTCCAGTCAGTTTGGTTCCAGCGGGTCATGTGGCAAAGGGGTTGTCGCCGCGCAGTAACACTGGGTCATTGCGGATGTCGCGATAGAGGGGGGTCAGCCAGTTCTCAAAGTCCCAGAGGTAGGTCAGGATGTGATGTTCCTGGTTCCACTCGGGACGACAAGTGCTAGAGCAAACGGCGTGGTGAATAATGGATAGGGTGGTCAGGTTGAGGATACGCTGTCCTCGTTGTTCTCGATGGGCTTGGGCCTCTTGGTAGCTACGGGACCGCCATGTCACGTCAGTGAGGCCCAGTGGTCGTCCCAGGTGTGGGTCCACGCTGGGAATGGAAGGTGATCGTGTCGTATGTCGTGTTGCCTTTTCTTTCTTCTTCTTCTTGGCGTACAACTCTCGCCGCCTTCGGTTGTCGTTCAAGCGCTTGATACGCGCTTCCTCGTTGAGGGTGGGAGTTGGGGACTCGCTACCTCGGTCTGGTACTGGTGGAGGTAATGGGATTGTGGTGAATATTGGTGCTATCGTTTTTTGGTTATGTCGTCCATATGCATGATTCTGTACGGTGGCCGATTCGGGTGTGTGGTTTATGAAGTGGGAAGAGGTCGCGGGGGTCAGTGGTTCAAGTCGCGTAGACCCGCCGGCGGATGGTGTCGAGTACTCGGCGTACAAACGCATTGGAGTCGTACCGCCACTGATCCCAGTCATCTGCCAGTCGTCTGTGCTCATTGTTTGGTCGATAGGTGTCTTGAGAGCGACTGCAGAGTCGCGGGCAGGACAGCCCGTGAATCTGGCTTCGTAGGGACAGGGTGAGGAATCGTTGGTCCAGTTGCGTTCGTTCATTGATGAGGTTGTCGAGTGGTGAGGTCATTCAGCAATGAATAGGGCAGTGGTCAGATTTGCAGAAGCAGGGGTGTAGGTTGGCGTGTCTTTCTTGTCGTGTTTCGTGTCGTTGGAGTCCGGGGGTGAAGGCTGTGGAATGTTTGGATGGTCGGGGTAGTGGGTATTCTTCTTTCGGTGGGGATCGTGCATGTCGTTTCTTTTCGGTGGGGGTGTATTGGATGAGGAAGTAGGGGAATGGGATATCGAAGGGGGTGTCGTTCATTCAAGTGGTGTCCCAAGGGATCGTTGGTTGATGGGTGAGGGTTGGGGAGAGGAGTTTGAAGAGTGCGTATCTTGCTGGGGGTCGTGTTGTTCTGCCGGTTCTTGTAATCGTCGGTGTCGGCCTCGTGTTGGGGTGAGGGGCTAAGATCCGTGGTGCTTCTGTCGTTATTGATGGCGTCATGGGAGTGGGCATAGAGGAATTACCCCCCTCTCTAGGGAAGCGATGCCTCGGCGCTTGTGGCGTGGCTCGTGGTGCGTCAGTGTTACGATCTCTGGTGCGCTTACTACGGACCGGGCTATCTATTTTTACCTACCATGACTCCTGCGATGACTGATGTGATCCGGTTTGACAGCGCAGCCTGTGATCAGGCTGCGCTCATACTATACTGCCTCGTGTTACTCGTGACTGATACTGATACGGCACAGCCCTCTGCTGTGCGCGCTACTTACGCTATTGGCTGACCCCTACGATGACTCACAGATGTGACCCTATGTCACATCTAGGCTGTACTGCATCGCTGTTGTGACTCAGATAGCAGTAGCACGCGACCTCTCCTGTAAAGCCTATATAAGGGCTCTAGTTTACGCCAGTCAAGCCCTAAGCTTGACTTAGTTTCGCAATCGATTCCAGTCTCGAACCTCCACCCCTGCTTCCTCTCTCAGACGTGGTCTAGCCCTCTGAGAGCAGTAAGAACTCACTTCGTCTCACACGCCCTTCCGAGTCGCTGTAAGACTCAGCTCTGGAACACGTCCCTAGGTATCATCCTTATCTAGACGCCTACCTACTTCGCGTCTACGCCAAGTCACTCGTCATCCCCGCGATCACGTGGGAAGGGTCACGTTACCTTCGTGCTCAAGCAACTCGCACTCAGTCACTCGCGCATAGGCACATGCTCCCGCATCATACTCACGTGACGCGTCTCGCACATAGTCTCGCATCGCACAAGTCGTGCTACCGGCCCATCGAGCCGTAACATAAGTCAAGCTTCCTTCACCGCTGTGGATGGTGCGCCACCACATCAGAACTCACTTGAAAGAAGAATATCCTAGACCCCCCACGATCCGCACATTCCGGATACTAGCCTCTGCCGACGCTGTAGAATTCGTCCCAGGAGCAGCGAAACACGAAACTCGTCAAGAAAGACACGCAGGCTTACACGCATACTTCTGCAGAAGCCAGTACTGCCCATATCACGGCACACAGTAAAAGACTATACCTGGTATAGCAAGGAAGTCTGCACACTTCGCAGCAACACTGGAACTCAACACATACGACGAATACCTCCGTCGCCTAGGACACCTCTACGAACGAAAATTCGTCCTCGACAGCTGGGGTCAGCAAATCGACCAAGCAGCAGACCAACACGAACTCAACTGCCCTGTTACGTGCATAACGGAACCCACAGAACTCCACAGGTCCCTCCAGATCGAAGTAATAGTCTTCGACCACGTTTACAGAGAGTGGAAGGACGAGTTTGTAGCCCTTGAAGCAGCACTCGCCCTCTTACTTCTTATCCAACGCTCTGGAGAGACAACGCAGGACCCGTAGGTATCGCACACCAGTAGAAATTCCCCCCGATCAACTAGCAGAGGCTCTTGCCTGGACGGAAAGGCAACTCATACGAGCACAAATCGACGTCGAAAACCACGCACGCGTCTGCCAAAACACGTGCATAGGAGGACACTCTGACGTCCACGTGCTTCTGGACCGCATCCTCTTAGAAATCCACGCATTCGCGCAAGAACTCGAACACATTGTTAACGCCTATTTCGAGGCGGCAGACTTCCCCTTGTAAAAAGGAAGAAAGGCAACCCTGGAAATAATCAGAGCTGACATCCGCGCAGACGCACTCACTAGAGTCCCTGTCAGAACCCAGGACGACCTCCCAGACTATATAAAAGGCGAAGCCTATTGGCGGCGCAATCAACAAGATACTCATTGGTGCTACCACATCCGACTTTATACCGCGGTAGGAATCGTCGAAAGACCCCTCGAATACATCAACGACGACTGGTACATCCTCGACTACAATCAAGGAAGCTACGTCACCAGTCTCGCAGGACTTCTTGACAAAGAAAACGTCAACGAGACAGGACTAGGCCACAGCTCTCTTAGACCAGAGTCGCCAGACGCAATCGAGGTAGATCCTCCTAGCGCTAACGCTTCCTCCTTCCAAAGCGCAGACGAAGGAGAAGAGCCCACGCCAGGGCCAGCTCCACAGCCCATCACACCCCTAGAAGAGTTCCTCAGCACAGGGCTCCAGGACGTAGCAACGCTACAAGGAAGCAATCCGCTTCAACCAGAAACGGGCGCAACCCCGCACCTACTTCAAATCGCACACGCGGCAACACAGCCGACAGCGCCACCACCGATACTCCAGCCACCCAATCCACCAGCAATGGCTGCACCAGCACCCGCCGCCGCAGCAGCACAAACCAATGGGTGGCTCAAAGGGAAGGAGCCCACGACCTTTGAAGGGGACCGCGCCAAAAGCGAGGCCTTTCTCAGAGAGTTCAGACTCTACAGGATCCTGAACCGCGCTGATGAAAACATGACCAACCCATATGCTAGGGTCGCGCTGGCCCTGTCATTCATCAGAGGGCCCCTTGTCGACGACTGGGGGGACGCGCAATCCGCCAGTCTCATAGAAAAAACCACCCGCGCGATCAACAGGATCGCAGAAAACGATGAAGCCCTCTGGAACAGCTTCGAGACAGATTTTAAAAACCGCTTCACAGACCTAGCCAAGGCTCAGAAAGCCTACAATAAACTCATGGCCCTTCAGATGCAGGGTGACGACATTGACGGCTACATCGCGTCGTTCAACCACTACGTACGCGACTCAAACTGGTCGATGGACGAACAAGGGACCCTAGACAAGTTCAAAAGGGGACTCCGTCGAGGAATTGCCCTCAGCGTTATGAACCGAGAAAACATTCCCACGACCATGGAAGACTGGCAGGAAGCAGCCAAAAAGGAAGTACTCAGGCGAGGAAAAATTGAGGCAGAGCTAGGACCGGCACCGCAGCGGGGACGCTTCATCCCGCGACCTACCTTCTTCAAAGCACCAAACAAGCCAGCCACGAAGCCAAGAAACGATGGCTACGCGCCTATGGACGTGGACGCGGCACAAACAAGTGCACCGCCACGCATGGGAGGACCCCTTACTGACGAAGAACGCCAGCAATTACGCAAGGAAAACAAATGCTTCTACTGCAAGGCAGTAGGGCACACGGCCAACAAGTGTCGAAAAAAGCAAGCTGCGAGACCACCGCGCGCGTCGCGGGTCGCAGAAATACAAAAAGAAGAACTCGCGCCTAGCGATAGCGCAAGCCAGACCAGCTCCCAGACGGCAACAAGCGATGTTGTCACTCAAATACGCTCTATGACCACGGAGGAGTGAAGGGGTATCTATGATACCATACTTACTGAGGATTTGGATTTTTAAAGAAGCTCGATCTATCGGCCTGGGACCGAGCTTCGCACATATGTACCATGTACGTGTCTCATCGGAATAGCGTTAATGTTGATATTCTCTTCTCGAGCACGAATGGGAAGGCCAAGGAAAGAGCCCTCGTGGACAGCGGGGCAACGGACAACTTCATAGACCAGAAAACGGCGCGGCGATTGCGCCTCGTCCCACGAAAACTAAAGGAACCACGACTGCTCTACAATGTAGACGGCACCGAGAATCGCAGCGGGCGAGTAATAAGCTACTGCGACCTACTTATATCAAGGAACAAGAACGAAAGTGTGCAACGCTTCTACATCGCTAACCTAGGAAGGGATCGCATCATACTGGGCTTCCCATGGCTGCACCACTTCAATCCGCAGATCGACTGGACCAAAGGACAAATCGGAGGCGAACCCTTTATCGCCAAGATTACCAGCAGAAGAGCCCCAGACCCTCCGAAGAACCTAATGAGATACGCACAACTACTGGGGGCCACGCTAAGGACGCAGCAATGGGAAGAAGGAGACACGCTCGTCCTTAGAATTAATCGCACTAACATAGCGCAGGAATGGGCAATTAAGGCCCACCAGCAGCGCACAGCACCAACGGCCCAAGACGTACCGCCAGAATACCAGCGACATTGGCGTGTATTCTCCGAAGAAGAAGCCCAACGATTCCCGCCAACAAGGGAAGACGATCACGCCATCACCCTAAAACCTGATGCCCCAGCGACCCTAGACTGCAAGGTCTACCCCCTCAATCCGCAGGAAATGCTCGCCGCGGACAAATGGATCCAAGAACACCTAGAGAAAGGATACATCCAGCTATCCAAGTCACCCTATGCGGCACCCTTCTTTTTCATTAAAAAGAAGGACGGCTCGCTAAGACCAGTACAAGATTACCGCATGCTCAATAGCTGGACTATCCGAGATGTCTACCCACTCCCAGACATCTCCGTACTAACCAGGAACCTCGAAGGTCGAGCCCTATTCACCAAGTTCGACATCCGATGGGGGTACCACAATGTTCGCATCAAGGAAGGAGACCAATGGAAGGCAGCATTCAAAATGCCGCAAGGCCTCTTCGAACCCAAGGTGATGCTCTTTGGACAGTGCAATGCCCCGAGCACCTTTCAACGAGTCATGGACCGACTCCTGCGACCCCTGAAGCTGAAGTACCCAAGAATGGTATTCGTCTATATGGACAACATTCTCATCGCGACCCCCTGCGACCTCGAGTTGCACAGGCGCATAGTACATGAACTCCTAGACCTTTTCGAGGCGGAGTCCTTCTTCCTGAAGCCACAGAAGTGCCTATTCGAACAAAAGCGCGTCGAATACTTGGGACTCATCATTGATGGCGAATCGCTTCGCATAGAGTCCAGCAAGCTCACAGGCATCAGAGAATGGCCCAGAACCCTCAAGAGCGTTAAGGAGCTCCGATCAACGCTAGGGGTACTAGGTTACCAGCGACCATTCATCCCGGGGTTTGCAGACATTGCCAGACCCCTCACTAACCTCCTCAAAAAGGGCGTGCCCTTCGTCTGGACCGACGAATGCACGAATGCGGTAGACAAACTGATCAACATCGTCACCAGTGATCCCGTCCTCTGGCAACCCAGCCCAACACGCCCCTACGAGTTAGAAGTGGACACGTCTCAGAATGCGACAGGCGCCATCCTATACCAATGCGACGCTCAGGGCAGACGACGCCCAGTGGGCTACGACTCGAAGACCTTCACAGCCGCAGAACGCAACTATCCCATATGGGACCGTGAGTTCCTCGCTATCGTACGTGGCCTGGAACACTGGCGCCATCTCCTTATGGGTGTGCAACACCAGGTGGTGGTCGTAACGGACCACAAGAATCTCCAGTACTACCGTTCACCCCAGAAAATCAACAGGCGCATCGCGCACTACATATTGACCCTCGGAGACTACGACGTCACCCTAGTCCATCGCCCAGGGGCAAGTAACAGAGCTGACGCCCTGTCCTGACGACCAGACTTCAACGACGCCAGCTCTGACAACGAGGAAGTCATCGCACTCCCAGAACAGCTCTTCACCAACGCCGCAGAAACCGTGGACATGGAAGACGACGTCATCAGCAGACAGAAAGACCACGAGACCACTCTCAGCACGTGGGCAAAAACTTACCCACTGGAACGCCGGCCCGGCGGAGCCTGGTGGCACGGCAGCCGCCTGGTTGTCGTGGCAGACAACAGCCTTAGAAGGGGAGTAATTTCCCTTCATCACGACTCACAGACCGCCGGCCACCCAGGAATCCTCAAAACATGCCTAATGATCGCGCAAAACTACTGGTGGCCCAACATGAAACAAACAGTCCTCGCCTACGTCAAAGGATGCGCCACCTGCCAAGCCACGAAAGCCAACACAACCAAGCCAGCGCCACCCATCGTGCCCATCACTACGAACGCTACAGCCCTACCATTCGAGACAGTGGTGCTAGACCTCATCGTCAAACTCCCTAAGTCGCAAGGCTTCGACTCAATCCTTACAGTAACGGACCATGACTGTTCTAAGGCAGCTATCTTCATACCCTGCAACGAGGCCAACACCGCGCCGGAGATAGCCGCACTCTACGCCAAGAACATCTTTCCACATCACGGCATTCCGCGAAAAATCATCAGCGATCGGGGAACGCACTTTGCCTCGCATTTTCCAAAGGAACTGTGCAAGATCCTCGGAATTTCCCAGAACATCAGCACCGCCTATCACCCTCAAACGGATGGACAATCAGAAAGGACCAATCAGTGGCTTGAACAGTATTTGCGCATCTACGTTAACCACCAACAGAATGACTGGGCCTCCCTGCTACCCATCGCCCAGTACACTCACAACGCATGGCCCAGTAGCACCACCAAGAAAGCCCCGTTCGAACTCCTACTAGGACACATCCCGCGCGCTCATCAGCCCCCAAGATCCGAGAAAATACCGTCCATCAATGAGCGACTCGATCACATCAAGGAAGCCCGCGCCGCAGCGCAGACGGCCATCACTAACGCACAGACCATGGTCGCAAACAGAAAAGGATCTAAATTTAGACCATTCGCGAAAGGACAGAAGGTCTGGCTAGAAGGAAAGAACATCCAAGTCACGCAGCCGAGCGCCAAGCTCGCGGCCAGACGATACGGCCCATTCACAATCACCAATATCATCTCCCCAGTAGTATACCAAGTCGCAATACCCCCGCAATGGAAACTCCGAAAGGTCCACGACGTCTTCCACGCCAGCTTACTAACCCCGTACATAGAAACCCCCGAACACGGCCGGAACTTCAAAGAACCGCCTCCTGATGTTATCAACGGAGAAGCAGAATATGAGGTCGAGGCCATTCTAGATCATCGCCTATATGGAAAGGCGAAAACCCCTCAGTACCGCATCAGATGGAAAGGATACTCCGCAGCAGAAGACACATGGGAACTGCGCAGCAACCTGAAACACGCACTAAAATTAGTACTCAAGTATCACCGAGAAAACTCCACCGCAGTCCGAAGAATGCTTATAAGGACCACCCTCAGCTCAGCAGGAACATCACCACTCTGCTCTCTTCGCACCCCATCTCCACCACCAGCTTACTCTACGCTCTCCATGACCACCGATGGCACACAACAAGTCCAACAGCTCCAAGAGGAAAGCAGCAGCAGCCCTACCAGTGCGACCCCTCCGATGACGACCAGCCCTCAGAATGACAGCAGCGTCCGCGCCATACAGGTCCCCTTCTCCGCCCGCATACTCACCGTCGTTGACAGCGACGAGACCGGCAGTAGCTCCGACGGCGACACCAGCCCGCTCTGTGACTCCTCAGACAGCCCTCAGCCTGGAACAACAGGCGGACCAACTCCTGGCGGAAGTTCTCCGGTCCCTAGCCTGCACTCAGACTACGCCGACCACCCCCTTAGCTCAGACAACTTCTGCGCAACTTGCAACGCTCCCGTACGAATCGGGGACGGACACGCCACGTGGAGCCCGTCGAGAACGGCAACTGTCGCAAATGCTCAGCGACTACCACAGCAGCAGGGCGCAGTCCCTGGGGATACCACTACTACCGCCGCCAGCATGGGCCAGCAGACCGCCCACACACCCGCTGCGCCGATGCGCAGCTACGCAAACGTCGCCGCCGCCGCCCTCAGTCAAGGAGGAGGAGCCCCCATCGTCAATACCAGCGCCCCAGCACCAGGCTACGGCCAACCCGCCAACACCATCGGCTACGATGGTTATTTCCTGCGCTGGCATAGACTTGATGACAACCCAGGTGACAGGAACACTATCCTTGTCCCCGATCATAACAACCGTCTCATCCCCGCCACGTACTACGCGCACTTCCCGTACTTCGACGAGCCCGTCATTCTAGGGCGGCTCACGACTAACTCCCCCATTTTTGCTGAGCCGCTGTATGCCAAGCCCCACGACGACAAACACCTCCCTGCTGTCGACGACTGGGACCTCATGCCCCTCAATGGGAACCACCCTCACCGTCGCCACATCGACAAGCTGGTCGAGGACCTCAGAGATCCAGGACTGACGGCTGACGTACACAGGTACCGCGTCGGGATTCACGCCCTTCACCACCAGCTTGCCGTCGAGTACGCTCACCTCACCCGCCTACCTGCGAGCCGCAACGACTACTCGGCGACTCAGCTGGAACGCGACGCCGCGCTGGTGCGCCGCAGCCATGAGCTGCGGGACAAGCTGCGGCTCATCGAACTGCGCCTCTACGAGGCCGCTGTTATGTCGCGCATCGGCCCCAAACTGGACCAGATACTGGCGCGACCCATCATGCCATCCCTCGACTACTACCTTCGCGGGCGTCCCGCCACCCACCAGACCGACGTCGTTGCCGCACTCCCGGTGCGGATCACTCCCCGCGCTCGTCCGCGGCAAGTCTCCCCTCCCCGTCGGGTTGTTCCACTCCGGCGCGCGCGCGCCACTCCTCCCCCTGCCTGAATGCCGTGGCAGCCATTCCCCCTTAGGAGGGGGCGTACTGTTACGATCTCTGGTGCGCTTACTACGGACCGGGCTATCTATTTTTACCTACCATGACTCCTGCGATGACTGATGTGATCCGGTTTGACAGCGCAGCCTGTGATCAGGCTGCGCTCATACTATACTGCCTCGTGTTACTCGTGACTGATACTGATACGGCACAGCCCTCTGCTGTGCGCGCTACTTACGCTATTGGCTGACCCCTACGATGACTCACAGATGTGACCCTATGTCACATCTAGGCTGTACTGCATCGCTGTTGTGACTCAGATAGCAGTAGCACGCGACCTCTCCTGTAAAGCCTATATAAGGGCTCTAGTTTACGCCAGTCAAGCCCTAAGCTTGACTTAGTTTCGCAATTGATTCCAGTCTCGAACCTCCACCCCTGCTTCCTCTCTCAGACGTGGTCTAGCCCTCTGAGAGCAGTAAGAACTCGCTTCGTCTCACACGCCCTTCCGAGTCGCTGTAAGACTCAGCTCTGGAACGCGTCCCTAGGTATCATCCTTATCTAGACGCCTACCTACTTCGCGTCTACGCCAAGTCACTCGTCATCCCTGCGATCACGTGGGAAGGGTCACGTTACCTTCGTGCTCAAGCAACTCGCACTCAGTCACTCACGCATAGGCACGTGCTCCCGCATCATACTCACGTGACGCGTCTCGCACATAGTCTCGCATCGCACAAGTCGTGCTACCGGCCCATCGAGCCGTAACAGTCAGGGTTGCGTTGATAGAAGTCTTTGACCAGGTCAGGTGCGTGAAGATCCAGGGCCGAGACCCATGAATCTTCAGATGCGGGGAAGCCCTTCCAGTGCACGAGGAAACGGAGTTCCCGTCGTCTGCCATAGAGGTCCGCCTTGCGGATCGATTCGACTTCCCATTCTGGCTCTCCCTCGATCACTTCTGGATCCGGCCGGGCGTAATTGTGCCCGTGTGTGGCGGTTTCGACATATCGTGTGAGTAGATCCACATGGAATGTAGGGTGGATCCTCATTGACGTGGGGAGGTGGAGTCGGTAGGTAACTGGGGATAACTTCTGCGTGATGGGGAAGGGTCCGTATCGCCGGGGTGCGAGTTTCATCGTGGGGTAGTGCAACTTGAGGTTGCACCCTTCCAGCCACACTTGGTCCCCCTCTTCGAATTCTATGGGGATGGTGCGATCCGTTGCCGTCTGGAATGCTTTTACTGCTGCTTCCCTCGCCTCCTGGATCTTCTGAAGGCGCTCGGTGACTTCTGGCACCCAAGCTTCTTCAGTGGACATCGGGATGAAGGGCTTCGTACCAAATAGGAGTTGGTGGGGCGTTTGCCCCGACCGGTCGTGTGGCCACAAGTTGTGGACGTATTCGGTGAGTGGTAGGTATGGGGCCCATGCGGTCTGGTCGTTTGCGGTCCAGAGGCAGAGATACTGCTCCAGCCACTGATTGGCGCGTTCGCTAGCGCCGTCTGTTCGAGGGTGGAAAGCCGTGGAGACGTTTTGCTGAATGTGGAGGAGTCGGCAAAGCTCCGTTGTGAATTGTGACACGAATCGTGGGTCGCGATCGCTGATGATCTTTCGGGGGATTCCAAACCACGGAACTAAGTGGCGCAGATACAGTGCAGCCACTCCTTCTCCAGTGATGTTGGTGGTGCAGGGGAGGAATTTTGCCGCCTTCGAGCAGCCTTGGTCGACGATTGTGAGCACGGCGTTGAAGCCGTGTGATTCGGGGAGGTCGGTAATCAAGTCCAGAGCGATGGTCTGGAATGGGCCCAACTGGGGTTCTACTGGGAGTGATTGTAGGGGTGCTTGTCGGTGGTGTGTGCGTGGTTTATTCTCTTGGCACGATGCGCAGCCGCGTACATAGTCCGCGGCGAACTCCTTCATGCCTTCTCCTTCGTATTGCTGTTCGAGTAGGTGCTGTGTGTTTGCGATTCCTGGGTGACCCGCTAGGGGGTGGTCGTGGTGGAGGCGTAGTACCTCGCGCCGTGCTTCTATTTCTTCTGGAAATGACAGCTTCGCAAATCGGGAGTCAGGGAGCATGACTACTCCTTTGTTGTCGTCCTCCCCTTGGTTTTCACCGAAGGGTCGTGAAAGAAAGTCCGCCGGGATGTGTCGCTTGCCGGGGACGTGAACCAGCTTAAAGTTGTAGTCTGCTAGTTCCTGGTGCCATCTGGCCTGTCATCGGTTCAGGTTCTGTGACTTCCTGAAGTAGGTGAGGTTGTGGTGGTCGGTGTGTACGAGTGTCTGGTGGTGCGAGCCTGCCAGGTACGGCCTCCAGTATTCTAAGGCTCGCACTACGGCGTATAATTCCTTGTCGTATATGTCCCAGTTCCTCTGCGTCGCGTCCAGCGTCGCTGATAGGAATGCGACTGGTCGTAGCTTCTGCTTGTCATCTCACTGTTGTAGGACTGCACCAATGGCATACACAGACGCGTCCGTGTCTACGATGAAGGGTTTGTCGAACTGGGGTTGCTGTAGGACTGGTGCTGTAGTGACGGCTTCCACAAGGGCCTCGAAGGCCCATTGGTGTGTTTCTTCCCAATGGAATTTCCCTCCTTTGGCACAATGTGCTACCAGTGCATTGAGGGGTGCTGCGAGCGTACTGAATCCTCTGATGTACATGCGATAGAAATTCAGGAAGCCGAGCAACGCCCGAACCTCCTTCAGTGTGGTGGGGACCTTCCATGCTTTAACGCCAGCGACTTTGACGGGGTCCATGGCTATCGTGTTTTCTGAAATTATGACTCCTAAATATTCAACGGAGTCTGCTTCAAACTGGCACTTTTGTGGTTTCAGGAATAGATCGTTCCTTCCTAGGACGGATAGGACGTCGTCAACCACTCGTCGATGTAGGGCGATGTTGCGGGGGGTGTGGATCAGGATGTCGTCCATGTACACGGTGACATACCCTTCGTTGATGAGCTCGCGGAATAAGTGGTTCATCATGGATTGGAAGGTGGCGGGAGCGTTCGTTAGTCCAAAGAACATGACCATGGGTTCAAAGAGACCCCGATTGGTCTTGAATGCGGCCTTCCACTGGTCTCCGTCGCGAATTCTGATGTTGTTGTAGCCCCAGCGAATATCCAGCTTTGTAAAGAGTGCTGCAGGCTGTCCATTTACCCTCGTGAGTCGATCCATGAGCTCCCTTATAAGGGGTAAGGGTGTGGTGTCGCGTATGGTCCACGTGTTTAATTTGTGGTAGTCCTGTACTGGTCTGAGGTCGCCATTCTTCTTTTTGATGAAGAAGAAGGGGAATGCATAGGGCGACTTAGAGGCCCGTATGTATCCTTTCGTGAGGTTCTCGTCGATGAACTTCTGGAGTGCGATATCTTCATTTGGTGTGAGGGGGTAGACTTTACAGTCTAGTGTCCCCGGGGCATCTGGTTTGAGGTCTATGGCGTGGTCCCAAGGGCGTGTGTCGGGGAATCGTTGGGCTGCTTCTTCGCTGAAGACATGAGCGTGCGCGTGGTATTGCGGCGGGACAATCTCGTCCCAGGCGCGTATTGTTTTGTCCGTTGCTTGCTCCGCTAGTTGTTGGGCTACCGTGGTCTTGGCGAGACGTATGAAGAGTTCGTCGCCTTCTTCAAGCAGGGGTCCTTCCACTTCAACACGTGCGAAGGTCATACCCGCTACTCTTGCCGATTTCCCTTGGCGTTTTACTGCTGCCCCGATGGTGCGGATCACGACAGGGGTGTCGAATGTGGCTGTCTTCCAGTCTGGGTGTGGGTCCGCTGCCGCGAACCAGGGGTATCCTAACACTAGTTTATCGCCATCCATGTCCGCAATAAAGAATCGCAGGACATGGGCGTCGCCTCCCATAGTGACTTCCAGGTCCGTGTAATGTGTGATGTCCCCGCCCTTGTTGGGGGACCCGTCTGCATTCTTCAGGCGTCGTGGCACTGTGAGCGCTCGGACCCCTAGTTTCTGGTCGTCTACGAACTCTTGGCTTATGAAACATTCTGTGGCTCCAGTGTCGAGGAACGCGTGGAGCGGCACTTCTTTGGTTGTGGTCTGGTAAGTCGTGGAGATTCGGATGGAATTGATGCGAGGTAGGAATACGTCTTGGCTGAACATAGCTCGGGCCAGTGCTGTCTGCTTTAGGCTGGGGTTTGCGCTGTGGGTGCGGATCCAGTGTGATGCTAATTCGTGGCGTTCGTCAGTGCTGAGCTTTTGGAGATGCTCGAGCACTTGTCGCTGCGTCGGGGGCTTTGTCCTTCTAGGAGTCTGCGTTACTATCGACGGGGTCCCGTTCTTTAGTGGCTTCAGTCGTCGTTGGTACTGTTTGGGTCGTTTCGTGAATAACTCCCTTCGGAGTCTTTGTTCTTCCATTCGTCGACGATTGGTGGTCGTTCGCCGCTGGCTTACTTTGAAGCGAGCGATTTTCATCAGCTCTGGGTCGTCAATGGGTTCTGGTGTGTTAGACCGTGTAAGTGGCGGTGTTTCGAGGGGTGGTGACGGGATTCGGGAGGTTGGTCGGGTTTTCGATATTGCTGCCGAGGTGGCGATGCGTCTCGTCTCCCATAGTGCTTGCCTGTGAGGCTTCATTGCCGTGATGATGGCTTGTCGGCATCGACTGGAGGACTTCCAGTCCATCCAGGTCTGTGGTTGATCGTAACTTGTGCAACTTTCAAGGAGGTGTAGGTGGAGCCCTCGCTTGAACTTTTCCAGTACCGCTGGGTCGTCCTCGCGGTACAGTGCTTTGCGCGCTAGGGTGGCGAACTGAGTGATATAGGTGTCGATGTCGTCGTCAGTCATGGTGAGGTTGTCAAGCTGCACTTGAGCGCGATAAGGTTCGTTAATGTCAAACCAGTCTTGGGTAAACTGGGTCTCGAAGTCGTCCCAGCTTGGGATAAGTGTTTGAAGGAGCCACTCCTCTTGGGCTCGCTTCCATTCGTTTACTGCTCTGCCCTCGATGTATGTCAGGGCATGTGCGATTCGCGTCGCTTCGTTTGTCATAATTGGGTGTTCGGAATTCAGGAACTGGTAGAGCTTTAGTTCATGAATGAAGGTGTCTGTGGTCGTGCGATCGCCTGTGAAGATCGCAGGTTCTAGTCCTTCTAGGCGCCACTCATAAGGCGCTAACGGTAGTGCCTGTGGCACGTTTGGGGGTGCGTTTGGTGGATTGGGCACGGGAGGCCCGTATCCCGGTGGGAATATCGCTATCTGCGTCTGAGGCGTGTGCATGCTGTCGTTTATGGTTGGCAATACTGCCGTCGCCATTCCTGGTCTGCTAGTCGTTGTCGTGGAGCGATCGATAAGGGCTCCTAGATCTGGATCGGGGTGATGTGTAGCTTTCGATCGATGGTAGTCACGTGACTCTTGGTCGAGCGGATCTTGCGCGACCCGGCAATCAGTAAGATGGTGTGTCGATGTGGGGTGGTTTTGTGATCGCTGTATAGCGTCGGTCGTTTGTGGTCTCGAGAGGCTTGTTCTAATGTTACGCTCGAGCGCTGAGCGTATCGATGTTGGTCTGTTCGCTGAGTCAATGAGGTTGACTCAGGCACTGCTAGTCCCTTGAGATTAGGGACGCAGGCAGTGGCGGTCCCCTTACGCGTACCACCCTATGTCAAGGGTTCAGTACTAGGGATGCAGGAGTCAGGCAATCGGCCTGAGGATCAAGGGGTTCACAAGATAAGAGGGGAATACGAGTAGCCACCAAGGGCCAGAGCGTAGCTCGGTATTGGTACAAAGAGAACAAGCCTAGGGTTACGGTTACAGTCTAGGCTACCTTATATAGTCAGGGGTCGCGAGAACGGGCTTCCTACTGAGTCATGCGAATGGAGTATCGTAGTACGGTCGTGGGTTCGAGACAGTCGAAGGGTCATATGTAAAGTGAAGGTGAAAAAGCGTAACAGGAGATGACGACGCATACCTTACTAACTAGGAAAGTGGAACTTTCTCCCTAAGAAAGGGGTGATGTTACGATCTAGACTGCTTACCCTTACCTTTTTTCTTCGCCCTGTACCCTTACCCCCTGCCCTGCCACCTCTGGGCAGCTCTATGCTTACTGACCACTTGCTGTGGTGCCCTGTACCCTGTACTATGACACGTCCCCTCTACCCTACCCTGTGCCCATACCAGTGACATCATTACTTACCATGACGCACTCCTACCTACCCTTGACCCTACTAAGTACTTATAGTGCATCGTCTTGTCTCTATGTACCTCAGACTCAACTTCTTGAGCAATCAAGCTAGTTCTACCTGTTCTGAAGCTCGAGTTCCTCCCAGGGACTTCCCTAGTACAACCTCGAGCCTTCACTGCTTCTCTAGGCGTGGGAGTGATAGGACTCTTTGTTCTAACCACTCCATCGCCTTGACAAGTTGTCCCCCTTCTCTCTGGGCTCAGCAGGTACTGGTTAACTCGACCAAGTAACTGTTCAGACCAGAAAGACTGTCCTCTTGCACTCGTGCATTGCTTGCACTCATGCACTTGTGAACCACACTTCACCTGCGTGTTCCAGGCCCTCGAGAGTCTCTCAGAAGCCTAGGCTTGGGCTAGACCAAGCCAAGACACCACCAGATGCACATGTCATGCAGTAGGCCACACTTGAGCCTAACAGCAGCAGTGGCAGCGGCAGCAGATGTTACCCTTTTTGTCCTGTTAACCCTTTTCTTCTCTATTCTCCCCTC
>QLOS01000797.1:0-11874 GCA_003313725.1 Russula sp. MG48 | reverse complement strand
AAGGACCACCCTCAGCTCAGCAGGAACATCACCACTTCGCTCTCTTCGCACCCCATCTCCACCGCCAGCCTACTCCACGCTCTCCATGACCACCGATGGCCCACAACAAGTCCAGCAGCTCCAAGAGAAAAGCAGCAGCAGCCCTACCAGTCCGACCCTTACGACGACGACCAGCTCTCAGAATGACAGCCGCTCCCGCACCGTACAGGTCCCCTTCTCTGCCCGCATACTCACAGTCGTCGACAGCGACGAGATCAGTAGCAGCTCGGACGGCGACACCAGCTCCCTCCGCGACTCCTCAGCCAGCCCTCAGCCTGGAACAGCAGGCCGACCAACTCCTAGCAGAAGTTCTCCAGTCCCTAGCCTACACTCAGACTACGCCGACCACCCCCTTAGCTCAGACAACTTCTGCGCCACTTGCAACGCTCCCGTACGAATTGGGGACGGACATGCCACGTGGAGCCCATTGAGAGCGACAACTGTCGCAGATGCTCAGCGACTACCACAGCAGCCGAGCAGCGTCCATGGGAATCCCGCCGCTACCGCCGCCAGCATGGGCCAGCAGGCTGCCCACACGACCTCTATGCTGATCCGTAGCTACGCAAACGTCGCCGCTGCCGCCCTCAGTCAAGGAGGAGGAACTCCCATCGTCAATACCAGCGCCCCAGCACCAGGCTATGGCCAGCCCGTCAACACCATCGGCTACAATGGTTATTTCCTGCGTTGGCATAGACTTGACGACAACCCAGGTGACCGGAACATTATCCTTGTCCCCGACCACAACAACCGCCTTATCCCAGCCACCTACTATGCCCACTTCCCACACTTCGACGAGCCCATCGTTCTAGGACGCCTCACCACGAACTCACCCATCTTCGCCGAGCCGCTGTACGCTAAGCCCCACAACGACAAACACCTCCCTGCCATCGATGACTGGGACCTCCTGCCTCTCAACGGGAATCATCCCCACCGTCGCCACATCGACAAGCTGGTCGATGACCTCAGAGATCCAGGACTGACGGCTGACATCCATAGATACCGCGTGGGTATCCATGCCCTCCACCACCAGCTTGCCGTTGAGTATGCCCATCTCACGCGCCTACCCGCGAACCGTAATGACTACTCCGCCGCTCAGTTAGAGCAGGACGCTGCCCTT
This sequence comes from Russula sp. MG48, assembly GCA_003313725.1. NCBI lineage: Eukaryota > Fungi > Basidiomycota > Agaricomycetes > Russulales > Russulaceae > Russula > Russula sp. MG48. The sequence goes on along the minus strand of QLOS01000797.1, from coordinate 10,718 downwards.
GTGCGCCACAGCCACGAGCTGCAGGACAAGCTGCGGCTCATCGAACTGCGCCTCTATGAGGCTGCCGCCATGTCACGCATCGGGCCCAAGCTGGACCAGATACTGGCGCGGCTGGTTATGCCGCCCCTCGACTACTACCTGCGCGGGCGCCCTGCTACCCATCAGACCGACACCGTCGCCGCACTCCCCGTGCGGGTCATGCCACGCACGCGTCAAAGGCAAGTCTCCCCTCCGCGTTGGGTCGTCCCACTGCGGCGCGCACGTGTGCCTCCCCCTCCTACCTGAATGCCATGGCAGCCATTCCCCCTTTGGAGGGGGCGTACTGTTACGATCTCTGGTACGCTTACCATGGTCTGGACTATCTATTTTTACCACCATGACTCCTGCTGTGATCCGGCTTGGCAGCGCAGCCTGTGACCAGGCTGCGCTCATACGATACTGCCTCGCATTACCCGTGACTGATATTGATATGGCACAGCCCTCTGCTGTGCGCTCTACTTACGCTATTGGCCGATCTCTCTACGATGACTCACAAGTGTGACCCTATGTCACACTTGGGCTGTACTGCATCGCTATTGTGACTCAGATAACAGTAGCACGTGACCTCTCCTGTAAAGCCTATATAAGGGCTCTAGTTTACGCCAGTCAAGCCCTAAGCTTGACTTAGTTTTGCAATCGACTAAAGTCTCGAACTCCTCATTCCATTGCTTCCTCTCTCAGACGTGGTCTAGCCCTCTGAGAGTAGTAGAGAACTCGCTTCACCTCACATGCCTCTCTGAGTCGCTGCAAGGCTCAGCTCTGGATCATGTCCCTAGATATCACCCTTATCTAGACGCTTACCTACTTCGCGTTTACTCCAAGTCACTCGCTATCCCCACGGTCACGTGGGAAGGATCACGTTATCTTCGTGCTCAAGCAACTCGTACCCAGTCACTCGTGCATAGGCACGTGCTCTCGCATCATACTCACGTGACGCGACTCGCACACAGTCTCGCATCGCACAAGTCGTGCTACCGGCCCGTCGAGCCGTAACATTCAACCACCCCAAGCTAGCTCGCTTTCTCTTACCAGTGGCCTATCTAGAAGAGTACGACGAAGACAGAACTAGGTATGTTGTATAGATATTCCATAGATCATTTACTCAGCCATCTGTAGTGTCCGTGTCAAAATCAACAGCGGTATATATGCTGTTACCGCGGGTCGGTTCCCCACCTTCCTCTATGAGGAAGGGTCTTACGACCCAGACAACGTCTTGAATGGCCTCTTACGAGGTCACTTCCTCGTTCGCGTGAGTCGGTCATTAATTGTATCTATACCTATCTAACATGGTTGTAGTGTTTCCGCGACGTCTTCCTTGGGCACCAAAATGCTCTTCGACGAGAGGACCGGGGCTTGGGGATGAGAAAGTCGGTTGCAAACCTCCTTCGCGTCTCTTCCGTCTCACCGCGAATGATCGCATATATATGCGTCCAAGTCAGTTTTTTTTGGGTTCCCTCAACTATTGAACTCAAGACTTGAGTTTTAGGCCCGATTTACCCTCACTACCGCCCAGAACTGGTCCATAATGGACGGTAAGTTCGATTACATGAAGTTCTGGCAAAAAATTGTGGAACTGTTCGAACTCGATGATACATGGGTGCAAGAGACGCTGGATTGGTGGAATATGTAAGCGTTTGTACTAGTGTCGTGCCATACTGACACCATCTTTGTTAATAAAGGGAGATATTCGGGAACAAGCATGGCAATTCTTTCTTGGCTATCGCCGACGTCGAGGAGGAGGATGACGACGACGATGTTATCGTGAAGGCCAGGGCTCAGGCTGCCAAGCGCAAGGCTGCTGCACGCGAGGCTGCCACATCTGAGTTGGGGGGTAGGTATATGACTCTTTCATGCACGAATAGGCCTAACTTTGTATATTTTCAGAGCCAGATAGAGATGAAGCGAGGGGGTACGGAGACGGCAAAGGCAAGGCATAATATATAGTGTGATTCATACGCTGATATCTCTCCTGTTAAGGTTCAGTAGGACCTTGAGGAGTCTTGATGAGACTTCGTGTTCAAGTTTCGAGTGACGCTGACTAAGCTCACACTTGTATCTTGCAACAAGTTGACTTGCAACGCTCGAGGGCAACTTGATAAGATGATGTGGGTCTTTAGATAAGATCGCGATGATCCTAAGGCACACAAGAGGAGAGTTACGAAACAAGGAAGGGCAGATGCAAGCTGATACTGATTGGGATGGAATCAAGTCGAAGTCTGGGGCTTTGTCTACCCAGCTCGACGGCTATTTAAGTACAGCAGTCTGTAATCGTGATGTGTCATAGGACCCACCTTGTCAGCAAGACAAGGTGGGTCGGGTGTACAGTATTCATAAGTGTTAAGCGAGTGCAGTCCTTTGCCCCTTGGGGAAAGCGGAGGGGTGTGGGTGTCGTGACCATGGTCACGTCACGTCACACTCCTGCCCGTTCTGGCTGTGCCTCCGGGCGAGAGGGAGCGCGCCAGTGACGCCACACATGGGGGATGGATCGTAGGTAAAATGTAGTAAAAAATTTGACTCCCCTGTATGCGCGGGCCACGCGTGGCATCTCCACTTAGAACCTGAATCTGAAGAGGATCCTTCGGTGACCCGTCATTCCACACCCACTCCGACATCCCCGACACGTCGGACTTCAACACCCCTGAGCATGCCACCAGGTAGCCCGCTGAGTGATTTTGAGGAAGAACCACAAGATGCTGCGGCTGGGCATCCTCCGCGGCTTCAGCGTACCCACCATGACGAGCCCAAGGTGCGTATACGTTCCGATCTTTATGTTAATGACTACAACTTCGATAGGATAATACCATCCCAGCCCCACGTCGAGGCCCTGCTCAAGGTACTGCAACATTGCCGAGGATAGCAGGCAAGGGTAGGGCGGGAAAGGGACGCTCGAGTCGCAGATAAACTCTATGGCGTCGTGTTTTACTGTTGCATAACATCCGTAATGCTCGGAAAAGCTCATAAGACTCATAATGCTCGAAATGCTCATAATGTCTCACAATGCTTGGAAAGGCTCGAATGCCTCATAAGGCTTGGAAAGGCTTATAATGCTTGAAATGTCTCATAATGCTCGGAAAGGCTCATGAGGCTCATAAGGCTCGAAAAAGGCTCATAGGGCTCATGAGACTCAAAATGCCTCATAAGGCTCGAAATGCCTCATAAGGCTCGAAATGCTTCATAAGGCTCGAAATGTCTCATAAGTCTCGGAACACCTCATAATGCTCGAAAAGGCTCATAAGTCCTGAAATGCCTCATAAGTCTCGGAACACCTCATAATGCTCGAAAAGGCTCATAAGTCCTGAAATGCCTCATAAATACCAAAAAGTCTCATAAACCCCCAAAATATATTATGAACACCTATAATCCCTCATGACAGTCAAAAGTCATTATAAACTCAGAAATTCATCACAAGGTCCATAACTATTTTGGCAATTTGTCAAAAAAGGGGGTTTTGTTACAATGCATCATGAAGGTGGGTTGGGATTCCGGGGCATTTTGCCCTTTTTGGACTTCATGACAGCTCATGAAGGTTCATGATTTTCTGACCAATTTGCTGATGAGCACATTACTGCTGTCAAGAAGCCATGGTGTTGGTCAAATCGGTTTGAAGCTGTAAAGCAGGTACTGAAGACTAATCAGCATCTCGGCAAACTTGCTGCTGCCCGTAGTGACTTTGTGAGCCACGGTATGCTACCTGATTCAGCTCACAATGCTAGCACTGCCCATCAAGGTGTTAGTGCAAATGCTGTTTCTATCCCACTGGCAGACTCAGATGGTAATAGCCATGGTGTCCACTGCACATTGGAATCAGACAACGATGCTGCTGAGGATGGTGAAGAAGTATCAGGTCCGAAAGTAGAGAACTACATTGTGATGGCCAAGGAACCAGGTAAGTGTGTGCTACCCCTATGATACTTGGCATGTGTAGTGACATTCAGACATACAGTTCAAACATACCCACATACCCTCGATGCCATTGGGCAGAAAATTGGCTGCTTGAGGCTTTCTGAACTCTGCCAACGGTTTCTCTATGACGCCCTGAATCCCCACTCACTGAATCAATTCGAAACTCCCCTTCACGCATTGCCTATAATCACTGATACAAGAGTCAGGGTATTTCATTCTGCCACAGCCTATTTTTGGGCTCCAAGTGATCCGTCAGGTGTTGGAGGGATGCACCGTGAGGTGATTCGTGCTACACCATCATGGCGAAGTGATGGCCCATGCTACAATTGTGTTTATCTCATGGTCAATCCCGAAGCCCTTGGATTCCACGCACTCAGCGTTGTGAGGATCCAGCTCCTATTCTCGTTCAGAAGGTCAGGAAAGGCATACCCTTGTGCCCTTGTCAAGTGGTTCTCAGCAGTGGGAGATCAGCCTGATGAAGATACAGGCTTGTGGGTTGTTAAACCGGATATTGATGCAGACGGGAACCAGGATGCACAAATTGTGCACCTCGAAACCATTGTGCGCCTTGCACACCTCCTCCCAGTTTTCGGTAATAACCCCTTGCTGGCTCGAGGAATCCACCGTTCTAAAATATTGGACGCTTTTGATACATATTACGTTAATAAGTACGCAGACCACCACTCACATACACTCGCATTTTAATACAGTAGATTAACATTAATAGACATGGACTGTTCAAGTTGCATCTCCATACGAATCTGTATTACTGGCGTCCGGCCCGGTCACGGTCCACTTATGGCAATGCTTGCTTTTGCTTGTTGGTCTTACTCTCTACCGTATATATCCAGATTGACAATTACTAGCATGCAGACGACGCACTTGCTCACAGTTCGTATCCCGAGGACATGGTTTTCTGGTTACACCAGTCCAATGGTCCAATCCGACCAAAGCCAAGGCTCAGCGGAGCAGCGACGTGGAGGCTCTCAATGCCCAGGTGTCCCCTGTACTTTCCGACGCTGCCGACCTCCATGGAATTCCTTCCTGCATTTAAGATGGCTCAGGAACTCACTTCCACGATGCTGGCGCACACCCCCGGGTCCACACGTGACGTCCCGAATCCATACGTTTCAATCCTCTTGACATTCCTTCAGACAATCCTTCGCCACCCGGAGGGTCTCGCCACCTTCGAGCGTGCCATCCCCTGGACGGACTTGGCTGCGTTCCTTACTCGGGGACCGCACATACCCTCGTCTTACACACAGTGACAAACTCGGCAAGAGCAGTAACTGCTCGAAGATTGGGCCATCCGTGGGATGACGACGTCATGACGTAGCATGGATGTATCTTCGGGCGTGGATCCTGGGAGAGCAGCGAAGGTCCCCTCAGAGATGAAGGCGCTTGACACTCGCGACCCCCCAAGCGAAACATGACGACGACAATAACGATACAGTAGCCTAGCCGGGCGACACTAGCGTGGCGGCGACCATTTGGGCTAGCACAAAAATTGCCGAGATTGTTCCTGGATTCAGGTGGGACGGAAGGCGACAGTAGGTGATGAATAGACGGGGCGCTCACGGAGAAGGCCCGGGTGTGGGAGGAAGAAGAGCGACAAGCCTGCGAAGAGGAAGAGCTCAGGAAGTTGGGCAGGTGTTGGGTCGATATGGACGGCGATGAGTTGATGGACGTTGAAGAGGACATTGCAGACAACTTGTCAGAGTCCGGAAGTGAGGACGACAAGAATGACCCAGAGGAAATCGTGGCGCTGAAGGTATGACGTCTCGTACATGATGTGTAGTGTGAGGTCAGGGCGAGTTACTCATTTATTTGTGACTTAGGTTCGCTGCCGTTACCTCCGGAGTCTCCTACAATCTTCGTCTTCGCAGCTATCAGGCTCCACAATTCAACGCCAGCGGAGATCAAAGCCTCTACGTGTAGTACAGTGGAACGTCACCGCTCGTGTCCAGTTGCAGCTCGTGCCAGGTTACACCATACTTGTCATGGATACCAACATTCTTCTCTCCTTCCTCGCTATGGTCATCTCGCTTGTCAAGAGCCTTCGTTGGACGGTAGTTGTTCCTCTCCCTGCTGTGATGGAGCTTGACGGGCTCGCTGCGAATGCGTCACCGCTCGGTGAAGCCGCCAAGGCTGCCATTGCATTCGTTGCAAGCCGCGTACGCAAACGTCCCGGGGCAACTACCTCTCGTCCCTGAGCGTGCGCGCCGAGCAGGTCGACTTTGACAGCCCCGACTCTTGGGAGAGCAACATGGATGACCTGATCCTGAAAGCGGCAATTTGGCAGGACGAACATTGGGTTGACCGGTCGGCACTGCTGAAGGTTGAGCAGTCGAGCGAATGGCAAAAGGGCGCAGCGAAGGTTGTGCTACTCAGCTTCGACCGTAATCGTGAGCATCCTGCTTCCCTTGTCATCACCGGGGCGCTACAGTGCGCAGTCGGGCAACAGCTTAACTTGCCCATTGCTGATGGATACCTCAGTCCCTTACGCTGGCTTCTGACGCTGTTTATCTACCATCAGTGCTGGTCAAAACATCACAACCCAACTCATCTCCTGGCGCTGTCACACGATATGCCAACACGACCCTCCCTAACTTTGGGTCCCGGTGTGCTGGTGACTCCAGGTCTCTGGTCAATATTTTACTTCTACTCACTACACGCCACAATTGTAGTAAGAGATTTACGGTATAATTAGATTTTCATATATAACTATGATAACTCGAATTTGATTTTCAAGAACAAGAATATTCGTAAGCAAAAAGTCAGGTGCAGGTGATGTTGGACTCGTTCGGGATCCTTCACCCAGTCCCAATGATGACGTTCACTGTCCACAAGACCCTGTCCGCTGTCATTTCTTGTATTCTTTTTTCTTTGGCTCATTTCACACCTCCAGGATTCCCGCACCCCAATCGAACTTCTCTTGGAGTCTCATGAAGCGAGCATCATAATCGTCGGTGTTCTACCGCTCTTGCGTTTGCTCTACGCCTCTACAAAATCAATCACCCCGATCAAGTAGTGTTCGTGCCAAGTTGCATTCGCCCCGTCCATCTCCAATCTCACTATAATTACTTCGTAGATTTGACGAAGTTCACTTTGGCAAGTTTGCCGCCTACTACATCTTACGCGAGGACTCGGAGTCTGCTCCCCGCCTCCAGAACCGTTCCTCTTCCTCCGCCTCCTCCCGAAAATACACAAAGCAGGAAGACCTTGACAATCCCTCAGACGGGTCACAAGAACAGCTCAAACGGTACTACCAACGGCGTCACCCCTCTCCAGAACGGCAACAGGCGCACCAAGCGGAAGGGCAAGGAAAAGCCACATCCTTCCCATCACTTTCTCTGAGCACACGTTCTGACACTCCTTGGTTCATAGGTGATGATAACGAAGGCGCAGGGGAGTTTTTTGTCCCATGCGAAACGTGCAGTGCTTGGCAGCACGGCCAGTTTGTGGGTATCTGAAACGAAGACACAGTGAAGGAAGGTCACTATTATTGTGAGCAATACAGACCTGACCTACATGTCGAACTTTTTAGGTACACCACCGCTGCGCCCACTCGATTGCCCCACTCACGGCTTTGCCAGGCTGTATAGGGGACTGACAAAGTGGCTTCGGGTTCGTCTCCCACCCTCTAATTCCCATTCTAACGCAACCTCCGCTAACCGCAAGTCTCGCTCGCATCATCCGCTACTTTGTTTGGAATTCGCTCAAAAATTTACTGCCTGCCGCCGCCATCCCCCCTGTATGCTTCTACGAGGTTCCAACGCTCCCGAATCCACACCAATCGTCCCTCCAGCCAACACAGGTAAGTGTCCCTGGAAACTTCTCTGGCTATTTGTCATCCTCCACTGATACCTCCTTTCCGTAAATACTACCCTCCGCCGACTAGTCCCGCCGACCTCCCTCCTTCCCAGCGCCCTCCGCGCCGTAGGTCGCCCCCCGAAACCATCCTCAACCTCCTCCGTCAGCTTCGAGGTCGTCCCGCCCATCTCCGAGATACCCCCCATCGATGGCGACCTCTACGATGACGACGACTATGACCAACTACCGCCGCCACCACCACTACAAAAGCAACCACAACTCCGGGGACAACGCACGCCCACGCTCCTCCACACCGCCACACCGACATCCTCCCGCTCATCGTGGTGGTGGTGCCAGACCTCGCCAGGGCGGGCAACGCTGGGCCCTCTACCAATATCGACGCACTCCCGGAGACATTGAACCGCATGACGATGACGACTCCAACACTGGTAATCCAGTTCTGGATCCGGGCCCACCACCGCCTTTCGACGAGCAGGGTGCGCCACCGTGTGGCTGTTGCCGCACCAAATGCCGAGTACGTGCTTTTTTACAGCCAAGCCATTCGCGAGAAAGCGTGGTGGCGCAGCTGACGGCTCGTGGAATCTGCTCGTGCGAGATGATCTGAACAACACAAGCAGAAGTGGGCGGACGGTGACATTGTTGCGTATGGAGATCCCACGCAGCCGGACAGTATTCAAGCGGTGGGCGGTGGAGGACCACGAGTATGCCGCGGTACGATGCCCCCCTGGGGCCCCGTGCAGTACGAGTCACTAGCTAGTAGTATAGAACAATGTTAAGAAGGCATTTGACTACATGTACTGTGAAAACACGTTTCGAATTTTTGCTTGACTCAGACCAGTCAGACACAGGCATACCTACTCAGACTGCCCAGACAAGTTAGACGGAGCTCAGACTCTCAGACCAGCCTCAGACTCGGCCAGACCGGCCCAGAAATTCCGGGATTTGGTGATGTATATATCATCCCTCTGAGATTTGTGGCCTATTTTATGCATCTGCTTTATTGTCTTGCTTTCATCCACCCTTTTACGTTGCTGCTACACTTTTTTCTCTTGATATTGACTGGTAGATTGACTAATTGTGACGATGACATATCCCACTAGTAGGAATTGGGTAGAGCTGAACTGGCGGAGATGAGATCTAATTCGCGCGTACATCACCGTCTCTGAGTCATCATCGTCCGGTCATTCGATCACACCATGTCGGAACCTGACAAACTGTCACCGCAGAAAAGCCAAGGTCGACCACTGAAGCTGATATCGCCAAATACAACTTGAAGGTCCGAGCCTCTTATTCTTAGAATCTTAACTGTTCATGCAGCTGATATCGTCAACATTGCGATGAAAAGGCTCACCGAACTATGCGTAGGGGGCGCAAATATCTGGATCTCCATAGTGAGGGCGCCGCCGCCCGCCCGACAGGCTCCGAGTAATCGAAGGCACTGGCGCCGTTCAAGTCTGTTAAAGGTCGCCGCAGTCGGCCCTTTCCTTTCCTGTCCTTTCTTTCTGTCTGACCGGGCGAACCACTTCCGTTGTGTAGGGCTCGCGTTCTCAATGTGTACTATCACGCGATGACCTTTTAAAAATTTATCACTTTTTAATTTTTTTTTCTCTCGACACGCAGCGATATCTGCTTTGGAATTTTTCTGGATCGTGTCTAAATTATTCAATACATACATCCTGATTTTTTCAAAGCGAAATCGGGTCTGAGGGCGTTGTTGTAGAAAAGGGTACCACCTTTTGCAGCGGTTTTCGATATTATAGGCCCTTGGCATTTTTACAGGGTTTCCAAGATTTGACAGCGGAATTCATAGTTAAGTCTTAATAAAACTATTCGGATATTAGTTGTCTTGCAAAATGTGGGGTTATCAAATAGCTATCCCTTGGTTACCACTGCCTGCCTACACAAATTCTAGGTTATTGTAGTTATCCCATTTGCCACCCGCCAACCCCGCATTGAGCATCCTTCCCCTCCGAGTGCCCCAATGGTCCACGTCACATATCCAACGACATCAAAGAGATAACACTTTCTATGTCCCTCCAGGGTATCTGTGACTCAGAAATCTGTGAATAGACAGGAGTCGGCGAACGTTCACTCAAGTGGTTGCGAAGCACACATCGTAAAATTGGGGCGGTTTCAGTCAAGGCAATTGACCCAGGTCGGCCATGTATGCTTACTGTGGTGGAAGTTCAGGTACATCACACATCTCTAGAACATGTACATTTCAGTAATTCAAATGGTGGGTAATGAGGATGCAGGCGCGCCATAGCCTATAGGGCTGTGGCTATGCCACACAATTTTCCTTCCCTTTGCTTACCTAAGATCCATGACCGGCCTAACCCGGACTGCTTTTCCCACCAGCCTGCCCAACCGGGCCTGCTGATCGTTGAAGGCTTTGAAGTTAGATACTGGTAAATATTACATAATTACCTTGCTGTAAAGCAAGGTCTCTTGCATGTAAAAAATCTCCTTGCTGTTAAGCAAGGTCTCTTCCCTGACATTTCGCTCCTTATCGAGCGAGATCTATGTGTGACTGTGACCCGGTCGCTGACGCCGTGACTGTGACCACGGAAGATCCACTTGGGCGAGCGGATAATCCAGTTTCGTCCTGCCTTAGATCATGTTCATGTTCGGCCCCGGTACATCATATTATGGTCAGGGCCAATGGGCAACAACGGCTTGGGAGGCATTCGCCTCCCGAGCCGGCTGGGTCGAGAACATCGTGCGACAAGTTGGACATCGCACGCCGGCATACTATGGTGACGAAGGCGGTCTCGTTGGGACTACAATAAGTGGGCGGGCGTGCTAGGAAAGCCGGCCATCGGCGCTGCTGTCGAAAGCGAAGGGTGTGCCAACGACACAGCAATTTCACTCTACCTTGAAATAAAGCGAATATCAGAAGCAATTCGCTCCATCACTGTCTCATAGGCATAATGACCATCCAA
>QLOS01000796.1:0-24119 GCA_003313725.1 Russula sp. MG48 | reverse complement strand
TAGAAAAAAAAAAAAAACTCGAAGTCAGTCTACACTTAAGTGTACTTAACTGAATATTTTCTACTTAGTGGGATAATCTATTGTCTTAGCTGATTACATATTCTATTGTGTACTTGGATGTTCAACATGTCCTTAAATTGATTAGATCACAGACTTGGATCACTTACTCTGATGTCATTCCTTAACAGACAATTCCCCAAGTCAAAATTAAGGAGATTTGACCTTCCTTGGCAGATTTGGTGTACTTAGCATTGAATTAAGTCACATAAGCAGTGATAAGCTGTGTAAGTATTTGTTGGACTTTGCTGATGCCCTAATCGGACATGTCAGGGAAGTGAGTGACGACGAGGATGTGGTTGAAGATTGAAGCCAGTAGGCCTCATGGAAGCCTCATATCCGTGGGATGATGGTGTTGAGCTGAGCGTCTATCTCAGGCTTCCTCACCTGGTCTCGGGCCCCCTCTGTTCACGGTATCATTAGGCGTACAAGTGAATTGTACAGTACAACGTCAAAAATAGAACATCTTTGACTGTGCTTGCTGGACTACGAACAAAGTAAACATGGCGAGATTGGGGCTTAACGGTCGATTGCTGCAGAACCAGAAGACTTGGTAAAAGAAGTCCAGGTCCGAGACGCCCGAGTCACCCTCATGCGTGCACAACAGGCAAAACGGGACCTAGATAACAGGCCGTGGCCGAACTCATCCCTATCCCCCCTATGCCAACTCCGTAATTAAATATTGATCAACGTACCCGCAGCACCGCCAGCTACTACTTTCTCCCCTCCACTGGCAGTGACACTGCCTCCGCCTCTACGGCTGCCCCGATGACATCCGCCCCTTCCGCTAGAGCTGCTGCCGCCACTGCCGCTCGTGGGCATCACCGACCAGTCTGTGGTCGTACTCGCAGTTGGGCAGGGCACCTCCACTTGCCCCAGTCGGGACGGCAGCGGATGTAATCTATACAACTGCTGCTGTCCACCTTCCACGGCAGCCTTAGCTGCACGGATCCCCGCAAGGCGATCAATTATCGAAGGTGGCTGGGCAGCGGACCTACTGAACATGTAGTCCAGTGCGGCCAGTTTGGTTGAGGAGTGGGATACGGAAGTGTGGGGAAGGTGCGGACCAGGACCGGGAATTTGTGTACATGCCTGCCGCAGGAGATGCTGGTGCTGGTGCTGATGTGGGGGCGGAGGAGGACGATGGCGGGACTATCACCACCAGGCACGGCGTCGGAAGTTGGAATGAGTGTGGCTGCGGCTGTGGCTGCGATGGTGGGTTCTTGAGAGAGAAGGGAAGCTAATCAGTATTCATTCGGGGGGACTTGCCGCCCGCGCTGGTAGTGGTGAGGACGGGGACTGAGATCGTGCTGGGGATATCGGCGGAGCGGCTTGAATAATCTACTCCCAGAATGGGAGTATTCTCATCCGCCGTTAAAGATAAGGGGTACGCACCACCTCTCCTCTGCTGCTGTCCAGATGGGACTGAGATCGTATACTAGGGAGGTCGCCTAAGGGGTTGAATAATCTATCTCGGAATGTGGATATCCTCGTCTGCTGTCAACGACAAGCAGAACGCACCACCTGTCCTCCTCCGCCTTGCAGGTGGGTTCACGTTCCATGGTTACCTTGCCTATGTGTTCTGACTTCCTCCTTAAATCTTTGTCTTGCTGAGTGCCGTCATGGGCAGCGCGCCCAAAGTATCCGTGAACCGTGATGCCGACAGCTATGTCCTGGAACTGAAACACGAGCAGGACCATAATTACGAGTTAGATCAGCGCTATCCTCCTGGGACTGGAGAACACCTTGAGATGTGATACAGGTTGCTCGAGGATGTAGCTTGTAAGCCCGCTGTACACATCTCCCCTATCCAAGTGGAGCGACGCGACAGTCTTGGGCTACCCTGTCCGTTGTGACGTGATGGTAGTGCCGCGCGCTCAACGATGGATGTCGGCCAAGAATTGTCCTGACAGACTATGCGATTCAGCGAACGGCGGCATCGTACTGGTCGTTGAAACATGGCGAGCGGAGGGTCGTGGGTAACTTTGCGAAGAGAACGTGCACAAAAATTGGCCTTGGTTACGGGGGATCTATCTCGGTTCCCAGCATAGTACACACTATGAATAAACAGTGTAAACATCGCACAGAATGGAGTCTGGACATGATCACAGCACACCTGAAAGATCTCCCGCATGTCATCTGAGGTTCCGATGACTCTGCAAACGTCCACTTCATATACGGGCGTGTAGAACCTCCAAAATGTCGAGCCGATGAGTGAGGCCAGTCTGCCCCACTCCTGACCTGACGACATGGAGCCGGAGAGAGAGCGTTAGGACAGTGCACGCTCTAGCTCCGGCCCGAGGGCAGCGGCTACGGCTACTAGCCCCGTCACGTGCTCGTAGGATCGAAAATCCGCGGCGAACGAGATCTCAGTCATTCGTGATGGGATCATCTAAAATCAAGGACTCATTGCGAACAACATATCAGTTTACTCTGCCCCTCATGTTTCTCAGGGGTAGAGCAGAGACTAGCGAGGTGACTCGTATCACTGTATCAGAGAAATGGTAACCTGCCATTGGAAAAGTGCATAGATTCCTCGTGAAATAGAAACCTGTGAGAACGAAAAGAACTATCGCGGTGTACTTCCTGCACTCAGCGTCTATCTCCATCGGCTCGATCTGTCCCATAACACACGCATACGTCCCCACACCGGCCACTGCTTCTTAAGCGTATAGTTGTACGCAAACTCGGTACGCTCCGTCACTGTCTCGCGGAATGCAATCAGCTGGCAGCCAATGGTGCAGGCGACTCCGTACTCACGCTTCATCCGCACAACCTCGATCTCGAAGTGTAGTTCACCTATGCCTGACCTGATCGTCTGTCGTATATGTACAAATCGGCCGAAAGGGACGTTTACAGGATAGAGATACCTCCTTGCTTTCATGACACACGTGTACCCTGAACATAGCGTCCTCCTTCTGGGGGTGGTTGAGTGCGCCGGAAACATTGGGAGTCCCTGTACGAATGTGTTTGATCGCGAGAGAAATGACGGGGTTCGGAGCGAACATAGACGTTCACAAACGCCTGCGCTGCAGGAATCTCACCATATTCATCAGGCAGGACACTTCACGCACCATAAAATAGGTCAATGGTGTCTCCGGACACACTCAACGGCAAAGATAGCACAGAATCTCGCCGAGACCAATTTCGTCAATATCCTAGAGGTACTTCAAAGTTTCATTATTATGTCCAGGGTTGCAAATTAGGAGTACTCCTTCTAAAAACGCACCCTCATCTCATTGCTGTGCATATGCACCAACTTGGGTACCGAGATCATCTTAACTGAGTGCCCGTGGAAGATAAACTGGCCCTTCTTCAAGGTGCCTTGATACACCAGCATCTAAGTTGCCTGAACATTCCCTCCTCGAACTTGAATGCGAGGACGATGAGCGGCGCTGCCGCAGCTTGAACAACCTCAACTAGAGGCGCGCTCGCGCGCTGCAAGGCATCACGTGTGGCAGCCTCGCGCTCTGCAGGACTCGCAAGGTGCGTACAAATGCCATCGAGTAGTGGCTGCATGGCTGTGTTCTCTATCGCGGAGCCCAGGAAAATGAGTGAGGCTTTCGGAGAGACAGCCGCACGCCAGATCTCCGCCGCATCCGCGTTCCGAGTGGATGGGAGCGCATCGCTCGGAAAAGTTCGGCAACTTCGTCATCGACTGCGGTGAGCTGCATGATACGTTCTGTGCGCTCCTTGGTGACAGGCGAGATCGGACGCTGGGACATCGTCAGATTCAACAAGCTTTGACACTATGTAACATGATCGCATGTGTTAAACTTTGAGTCGGTAAAAAGGGTGCTCACCCTGTTGTACCCTTGTCATAGATAGCCTTCCACCGGACAAGGCCAACAGTACCCTCGAGTTGATCCTCCACGCCAATAGGAACCTGAACTGCAGCAGCCGGTATACGAAGCTTCGTCCTGATCTGGTTAATTACTCGCCGTGGGTTCTCGCCGGCCGCGGGTCTACAAGCGTTCGATTAGAAAAGAGCCAGGGCTACAGTAGTCGGGAAAGCAGAGATAGGCGTCCATCTTGTTAATGAAAGATAACCGAGGAACGTTATACCGCCGTATTTCGTGGTCGACAGTAATCGTTTGACTCCATGACGACGGTCTCATAACGGAAGGCACCCATACTAGGCCATCGTAAGTGGACCTACCTGAACGCCAGAAGCCGCACATAACACCAAAACTGCCCCGTCGGGCGCACGCAACACGCACTCAATCTCGATCGTAAAATCTACGGGACCTAGATAGAGTCGGACCAAGAACAATGTTAAAAAATGGCGTCAGGCACACCAGAGGTGTCGATGATATTGGTCGCATACCTTTCCTGTTCGCCTGTGGTCGGTGATTTTGTGTGCCAGTCGCAGAACGTTGCCGCGTTCTGCATCGTGATACCCTTCTTGCACTATCCATCTTGGCGTCGACATTATCCTTTCCTCACCTTTGCTACACCTACACTCGTCTCAGCGATGGCGCCGAAATACCAGACAGATTGATTGGCGGAAAGGAAGGAGAATACACAGACCTCTGGATATCGCGTGTCCGCCCAGTGTAAAATATAAGCTTGTGTTCGGTGGGGTTTGTCCTTCCCGAGTCTATACGGGCCAATACGTCGACGTTGCGTTGGTACTTTGATTGGAGGCGATTGGCCTCTGTGAGCTGGAATCGCTGATATGGCTTCGGGATACTGAGAACTGGAGGGTGTGTGTGTTGCACAAAAGTACAGTGCCAGGTGGAGAGGCAGCTTAAGGTCACGATGACCGTGACATTCCCGGCGAATAGTAACCCGCGGATCACTGGCACAAGCTTCCTCTCAGGCTGTTCATCACTTCGACAGACTGAACCGAGATCACTTGAAGGCGTGTCGAGACCAATGTTATCGTTTTTCGCCCAGATATCGACATTTTTTATCTCTACGGTATGGCAGGCCGGACTGAAAGCGGTGTATGTCGCCCGCCGCCGCCCGCCCACAGGTACACCGTTACCTGTCGCTCACCCAGTGGCTCCTTGCTTTTCGTAGTTGTAGGACAATTTAGACGATGTCATGTTTCATACAGGTGACTTGATTACTCCACAGAGCGGACACCACAGTAGTCGTTGAGTGCGACGTAGGAGGGGCTCGTTACGCAAGACAAAAAGTACATTGCTCCGGTAGTATACATGTACATACATGAGGGGAAATGACATTCTACCTCAACAAGAACAAGGACAAGAGTGGATAAGATGTATGCATGACTTACGCGAGCATCGAGGAAAGCGGTGGGAAGGGGTGGCGAAACTATAGTTGTAGAAAGCAAAGGAGGAGCATGCGAAGATGGAATGGAAACGAAGAGGTGCGTGATAGCCATGAAAATTAGTGTCGCAATCTCCTCGATATCTATGCTCTTGATGAGGACAAGAACTAGCATTAGTATGGATGTTAGCGGGAGATGAACAGATGGATAACGACATACTATGTTCCAAATATCACGATCGACTCGGATCTGGCCGTTCACTGCAGCGCTCCCCACATTTCCTGGCTTACGGCTGCAGCTAAGGCTAAATTCTGACTGATCGACCATGATCAGGTTCACAGGGTGGCCTGCTACCTGTCGTTCATCGATAAATGGGGTAAATGCGTCCCGAGCATCGTCTCCTCCAGAATATCCAACCTCACTCAGGTTAGGAAGGATCCCCAGCGGTGGCTCTCCATTGTCAGTTTGTAGAGAAGGAACAAGTTTTCCAACGAGCTCGTTTTGCACATGAAGAGTCTTCAAATTGCTGAACGGTCTGAGAAGTTGGCGCCACTGTGTGCGGTCGACCTCGTTGTGCCACTCTGACGATCGATTGTGCTTTATGTGGCTGAGCGTGAGTTTCTCCACAACAGAGAGTACGGGATGAAGTGCACCGAGAATCTGCGCTGCGGATGATACCTGCCAGTCGAGGTGTCTGCAAAGAACCATCAAGTTGAAGGGGCCTGGTGTCCACTCCCTTTGGTAGTACCTTGTCAAAATAAAACCATCCTCCCTGAAATTGAGCTGAACGGTGCTAAAGCTGAGGGTTTCCGCCAGTGATGTGTCCATGAACTGCAAAAGACGTGGGAAGGCGAAGGTCAGTTGATTGAAAAGCACAATTGTGAGTTTTCTGAGGACAGGGGCGCTGATCCGAGCAAGAAGGCCTTCCAGGTAAGCACTGACACCCTTGAAGAAAAACCTGCGAAGGTTAGGAAGCGTGATGTGCGTCATGATCGGGGTATCCAACAGTTGTCTTTCAACACTACGGTTGGGGACGGCGAGAAGGGAGTGAAAACCAATGAATACTATCTCCAGCTGGGGCATGAGTGAAAGCCGGGTGAGTAAATGACTTGGGGGGAAGTAGGCAGATGGTGGGATTTCTTTAAGCGTGAGAATGACGAGGCCCATGGTGGTCGTGAGTAATGGAGATCCAATCGGAAGGGCAATGCGCAGTTCGAGGTGGCGTAAATGTGGTGCTTGAAATGTTCTGGGAAGGACCACGCTTGTATCGCCTTTGGTCCGAGACTCGATATACAAGCCTTCCAGGATTGGGAATTGCTCATGCATAGTTTTGATGATCTTCTGCAATTTTGGGGATGGTAGATAAAGGTAAAGATAATGCACACGATCACTGTGACTGAGTGCGAGCAAAATACCCTCTTCATCTTCCTCAGTCGTCTCTCGCTCCTCTTCGTGATAATAGATGGTGAGTGGCAGGGGTGGCGAATGTACTAGCATGTTCGCTATAGGCACACTATGGGTGCATAGAAGATGAAGATCTAGCCGTGATGGCGATGCAGATATGAGATACCGCCACCATCGGCAAACCTGCGCCAACTTGTACCACCAACGTTGGTCGCCCCAATCATCGCCGATAGAGCCATCCTCATCATATTTATTAGCGACGTCTAGTCGATAGAGATAGAATATGTTGAGAAGCACACAATCGTTGAGGGTATGGATAGGTGAGTGTGGTATCTTCCTGGTGGGCTCTATTGATTCGCCAGTTGATCACAATGAACAGAACAGGATAGGGAACTTTGCGACTCACGACCTGGTGTACGGTCGAACTCCTCGATCTGGGGGAGATAAGTGGTGATAGACAAGTAATCGGACATGTCAGGGAAGTGAATGACGACGAGGATGTGGTTGAAGATTGAAACCAGTAGGCCTCATGGGAGCCTCATGCCCGTGGGATGATGGTGGTGTTGAGCTGAGCGTCTATCTTCCTCACCTGGTTCCGAGCCCCCTCTGTTCACGGTATCATTGGGCGTACAGTGGCAAGTGAATTGTACAGTACAACATAAAAAATAGAACACCTCTGACTGTGCTTGCTGTACTACGAACAAAGCAAACATGGTGAGATTGGGGTTTAACGGTCGATTGCTGCAGAACCAGGAGACTTGGCCATAGCAGTTCAAGTACGAGACGCCCGAATCCTAATACTCTCATGCGTGCACAAAAAGTGGGGCTGTGAGAAACAGGCCGTGGCCGAACTCATCTCTATGCCATGTGCCAACTCCTTTCTGTCATTACGTACCCACAGCACCGCCAGCTACTACTTCCCCTCCTCCACTGGCAGCGACACCGCCTCTGCCTCCACGACTGCCCCGATGACACCTGCCCTTCTGCTCGAGCTGCTGCTGCTACTGCTGCTCATGGGTATCATTGACCAGTCTGTGGTCGTACTCGCAGTTGGGCGGGGCACCTCCACTTGCCCCAGTCAGGACGGCGGCGGATGTGATCCATACAACTGCTGCTGTCCACCCTCCATGGCTGCCTTAGCTGCACAGATCCCCGCAAGGCGATCGATTATCGAAGGTGGCTGGGCGGCGAACCTGCGAACATGTAGTCCAGTGCGGCCAGTTTGATTAATGAGTGAGATACGGAAGTACGGGGAAGGCGCGGACCAGAACAGGGGAATGGTGTACATGTCTGCAGTATGCTGGTGTGGAGGCGGAGGAAGGCGATGGCGGGACTATCACCATCAAGCGCGGCAGCGGAAGTTGGGATGGGTGTGACTGTGGCTGTGGCTGTGGTTGTGATTGTGAGTTCTTGAGAGAGAAGCTAATCAGTATCAGTTCGGGGGGAGTTGCCGCCCGTCCGGGTAGCAGTGGGAGCGGGGGCTGAGATCGTGCTGGGGAGATCGGCGGAGCGATCCCGGAATGTCAGTATTCTCATCCGCCGTTAGAGATAAGGGGCACGCACCACCTGTCTCCTGCTGCTTCCCAGATGGGTCCACGTCCATGGTGATATAGCGACGGCTGGACGGTCACGATCGGGCCCAGCGTCTTAGGTTCGGATAGGTATAGCTGCAGCTGTGACTCCGATTGGGAGTTATTGAGAGAAAACATAATCGGTGTCCGTTGGGGAGTGCTTGCCACCCGCGCTGGTGCCGGCGGAGGAGTGGTTGAGATGGCGTTGGGGTAGTCGGAGAGGCGGGTGAATAATCTATCTCGGAATATGAGTATTCTCATCCGCTTTTGGGGTCAACAGACACTTACCACCCTTCCTTGTCGTTTCCCCATCCACGTCCATTCATACCGGCGCATCCTGCGTGCGTGTTGCTCGATCCATGAACGGCCTCACCTTATATCTCCAGTCGGTCCAAGAAGACATTGTAATCTGTGTTCTGACCTTCACAGCAGATCTCTGTGTCCTTTTGTGCCGACATGCGTAGTACGTGCAACAGATCCAGAGCCGTGACGCCGACAGCTTGTCCTGGGACTCAGCATAGCTTATTATGGTCTACTGAGAATATACAGTGTGGGTTCCAGTTGCTGCGAACACAACCCGAATCTGCGAAAATCGATTTCTTGTGCTCTTGCGAATGACAGTTATACTTAGATAGAGGTGAAGAGGATCAACCAAATTTGTTTAACCTGCCTTTGACTGTGCGCGCATATAACCGCTACAGGTGACTTGGAAGCGAGAATAGCTTCTTCGAAGATAATGGATGGGATGTAGTGAGCCGAATGGGCGATCTGATTCGGTTAGGGAGAAGGTCATGTGACATGGCGCGCGGCCTCAAGCTGATGTAATGGTCTGATTCTGATTCCGTTCGTTCGTGGGTGCCGTAGCCGTACCGACCTTTCTCTATGAACCAAGCTACGAACTAACTTCTTCCCATGTGATCTACCTATCTCACTGACAGCTACTAGTACTTCCTCCTCTGTCACCACCTTTACTATTGCGCTTCCACCCAAATCTCAGCCTTCGCCACCAGAGGTGCTGTTGGCACTGTTACTCTTGGGGGGCTCGCATTTGTAATCGCAATTCGGTGGAGCACCTGCACTTCTGCTAGAAAGCTGTCGACCCCCTAGGTAGTCCGTGTCTGTGCAAGAGTGTCACAGGAGGCCACCGGGCCGCTGGGGGGCGACGGAGGCAGGACAAGCACCCGTCGTGGATTGGGATGGTGGTTGCGGCGATCGCGATTTTTTGACGGAGAAACCGATTGATGTACGTCGGAGCGTGCTTTCCGCGCACGCCGGTGCTAGACACGCCAGTTTGGATGGCCCACTGTTGGCCAGCGGAAGGGGTAAATAATCCATCGCGCTATGTGAGTATTTTCGTCCACCAGTCAAAATCGAAGAGCACGCACCACTACGCGTCTTCCGCGCGACTCGGTCCAAAGCTGCCTCGCTCAATCTTTCCAAGAAAGTAAACTTATAGGGCATGTGCACTGTCTTGACATCAAATCCTTCATATTCTCATGCGCGTCATGTAGAATACAACGTGTCCACCAGCGGTAGGTCCGACAGCTTCACATGGGGTTCAACTCGAACACGACCATCGTCCTGAGGGTTATCCGCGATATCTTGCGGGCTGCAAGACACCCTGCGAGGTGGAGACGAGGTAGAACCAGGTCGACGATGATGCTTGTATGCTCTCTTTGATGCCGGGTCAAGCCGTCCGCGTCCTTGGACCACCCAGTCGGCGTGCTTGTACTGTTAGTGGGCTTGATCCCCTTCTCGCACCATCCGTCTTTCTCTGCGCCGATATTATGACCTTCGCCACGCATACACTCGCCTCAGTGGTGGCGCCGAAAAGCGGAACGGGTTGATAGGAAGGAAGGAGAAAACACGAACCTCGTGGATATCACGTATCCGCCCAGTGTAATATAACGTTGCGTTCAGTGGGAGTTCTCTCTCCCGAGTCTATATGGGTCAACACGTCAATGTTGCATTGGTATTTAAATGGGAGGCGGTTGGCCTTTGTGAGGTGGAACCGCTGATATTACTGCGGGAAACGGAGAACTGGAGGGTGAGTGTCTTGCGCATGAAGCACAATGCAAGTGGAGAGGCAGCACAAGGTGACACACCTCACGTGTGGTAGTCAGCGGATCAGCGGATCGAGGGGAACTTGAAATTGGCAAACTTTGACGCGACTTGACCGCACACATATCTCCTGCAGACTAGACCGAAATCACTAAGATGCGTGTCGAAGCCAGTGTCTTTTCTGTCATAGATATCGACGTTCTGCATCTGTATGGGGTGGCATCCTTACTAGTAGTACATCCCTCAGATTGAAGCGGTGTATGCCGCCGCCGAAGGGCACCCAGTGGCTCCGTGCCTTTGTCGCCTACAACATCAACGACGTCGTGTTTCACACACCGGGACTTGATTACTCCGCAGAGCAGATATCACAGCAGTCGTTACGTGCTACGTGCTACGAGGCGCACGTTTATGCAAAGGCAAAAAGCACATAAGCAGCCGTAGTATACATGTACATACATGAGGGTGAAGTGTCGTTATACCTCAAACAAGAGCGAGACGGGATAAGAGGGAGAGTGTGCAGAGATGGAATGGAAACGAAGAGGTGGGTGATAGCCATGAAGATTAGTGTCGCGATCTCCTCGATATGCGGACAAGAACTAGCATTGATATGGGTTAACTTAGTGGGAGACGAACAAATGGATAACGGCATACTATATTCCAAATATCACGGTCGACCTAGCCGCTCGCTGTAGGGCTCCCGCATTTCCTGGCTTACGGCCACAGCTAAGCTCAAAATTCTGAATCATCAACCATGGTCAGGTTCACAGGGTGTCCTGCTACCCGTCGTTCATTGATGAATGGGGTAAATGCGTCCCGAGCATCGTCTCCTCCAGAGTATCCAACCTCACTCAGGTTAGGAAGGAGCTCCAGCGCTGGCTCTCCATCGTCAGTTTGTAGAGAAGGAACAAGTTTTCCAACGAGCTCATTTTGAACATGAAGAGTCTTCACATTGCCGAACGGTCTGAGAAGTTGGCGCCACTGTGCGGTCGACCTCGTTGTGCCACTCTGACGATTGATAGTGCTCCAAGTGGCTGAGCATGAGTTTCTCCGCAACAGAGAGTACGGGATGAAGTGCACCGAGAATCTGCGCTGCGGATGATACCTGCCAGTCGAAGTGTCTGCAAAGAACTTTCAAGTAGAAGGGGCTTCGTGTCCATTGGTAGGGCCTTGCCAAAATAAACCCATCCGCCGTGAAATCGAGCTGAACGGTGCTAAAGCTGAGGACTTCCGATGTGTCCATGAAATGCAAGAGACGTGGGACGGTGAAGGTCAGTTGATTGAAAAGCAGAATTTCGAGATCACTGAGGGCAGGGGCGCTGATCTGAGCAAGAAGGCCTTCCAAGTAGGCACTGACACCCTTGAATGAAAACCTGCGAAGGTTAGGAAGCGTGATATGCATCATGATTGGGGTATCCGATAGTTGTCTTTCGACATCACGGTTGGGGAGAGGGGAGTAAAAGGCAATCACTACGATCTCCAACTGGGGCATGAGTGACATCCGGGTGAGTAACGAACTTGGGGGGAAGTAGGCGGATGGCGGGATATCGACAAGCGAGAGAGTGACGAGGTCCACGGTAAGTAATGAAGATCCAATCGGAAGGGCAATGTGTCGCAGTCCAAGGTGGCGTAAATGCGGTGCTTGAAATGTTAGGGGAAGGACCAAGCTTGTATCGTCTTCGGTCCGCGAAAGGAGATACAAGCGTTCCAAGATTGGGAATTGTTCATCCATATTTGTGACTAGGAAACTCCAACTGCGTTGGTGTAGACCTTGCTGCTGCTAAGTCCAACTGAAACAGGAAAGTCTTAGGTTCCGATTCAAGGACGACGGCAAAATTTTGATTTAAAGGAGGTTAAGTAGCACAAGTTATATTTACAGCAGTCGTCGTTGTAAGTAATAACTTGAACAAGGAAATGAGGAAACATGATTTTGTCAGGCTTTTCGGGCTTTGGCTCGTTTGATGATGTCAGGTATTTCAAACATCCTTTTTGCAGGTGAAGTCGAGGGAGGGGTTTGGATGGCTACTGCCCGGTTTTGCAGTACCGAGATCGACTCGACAACGTTCCGACTGTGTGTGTCGTTTTCCCGCCTATCAACGCAGCAGCAACAGTCACGGCCACCTGTATAAGCTGATTTTACGAGCAAGTGTTCGGCCCCTACTCGCCGTCAGCATTTGCGACATTCATCCTTCTACAATATCAAGAACCGGTCGTACCTGCTTTCACAAACGCCTCCGTTACGGTTTGAATTACTTTGGACTTTCCCGTTCCCCCTTCACCATACAAAATCATGCGCAACGATCGAGGGCTTCGACCACCTAACGTGTCAGATAGATGATTGGTGATTATTTCGTAAGCGCGAAACTGGCGCTCGTTCAGCTCCCATGGATCAACTGAAGACATCTCGTTTTCTGCTTGCAGATGTATCTGGGATCCGCTTGTGACTGCGAATGAGAAGACGACGCAACTAAGCTGATGGTTGTCGCGTCGTCCAACAATCCAGCTCCGTCACACCGTGCTTCCAACGCCGTGGCATGATATGGATGCAAAGACCGCCACGATGCTTGCGATGTCGTTCTGCAGCGAATCTCACCAGCCTGACACCAGGTTTCGATTGCGCCTGGAGGAGGATCTGGGGACTTGGCCGCGTTGTTCAAATCCTACCGGGAAATCAACATAACCGTCACATAGTAGTGGGTCAAGGCAACCCAACCAGCGTTGCCTCCCGAGCTTGTAGGTATGTTTAGTTTTTGTTGTACTTGGACCATTTAATCTACAGGAATGCCGATGACAGCAGCACCAACAATGGCACTGCCAGAGCACACCACTGATCATACTCGAGCCACCAAGTACGCGTGCCCTACAAAAGCACGCGCAAACCCATCCGGTAATACCATCAGTCCCGTGTCAAGCAACAACAATAAAAGAAAGCGAAGGAAGTATTCCTTACACTGACTCCTGCACGACGCACCTGTTAAGCCCCTCCTGTGGCACGAGTTCCAGTTGTAAACCCGGTCGCCAAACACAAGGCCGTAGTTCACAATCAGGTCGATGTGTGGGTCTGCACTGGGCAGGACGTACCCGCCTGCCTCGACCACGCCCACGCACGGCGACCACGAGCCCCGCTGGGCCATCCCCACAGGACCATCGTCAGATTGCCATCGTCCAGAGCAGGGCGGGGTCTGTAGCTGTGGCGTGTGTGGGGCTCAGTGCGCGCCGCACGAGCGGGTGTCTGGCGCATTGTCGGTCATCCATGCGTGGCTTTCAAAAAAGTTGTGGGGATTTGCCTTACAGTCATACAGATGCTGTTAATACTGCGGTGTCGGGTCCTGCAACTCGGAAGACTGTATTGCTCATCGCAGAATGATGTGCAGATGAAGGTGAACAACGCAACTCTGTCAAGGAGCCTGGAGGGGAGGACTCTGGAGAATCAAAATGGAACGGCACTGCGGGCGCGGGGACATCGAGTCACGCCACCCCTTGCGACAGACTCGGTGTAGTAATGCCCTCATTGAACCATTAAAATGACTGACCCACGCGATGCAGAATCAAGCGACAAAGTTTGAAATACTCCTGTGTCACAGTGTCAAGGGGAGCAATGCCGACGTTCTACAGTACCCGCAAAGCTGCGCCCGTGGTACGCCCCCTACATTGTGTCACCGTGATGATGTTCTGCTTGCGCCTGATGTCATGCGCCATCTTCAGCGCAGTCTCGACCACCCCGGAACCCGAATTTTTGAAAAAGATCGAGTCGAGCGAAGGGTGACTCGGAGGCAGGAGGTACAGCTCGTGGTACGGAGGGCTGCACTGTCCTGTGCTTGGAGCTACCAGAAGGGGGGGGTATAGCGTTACATGGCCGTGTACAGTACAAGATTGATTAGTTCTAGACGACAGGAGCAATGTTTCTCTGGACGCACCCAATTGAAGTTCATGACACGATCCTACGAAACTGAAAAAATAACTACCGACATTTTCGATGCCACTTACGATGACTTGCCTACATAAATCACCGCACAGTCAGTGTCCATCCAATCCGCTATCTCGAAATCTGCCTCAGTTCAGCTCACGTGGATCAATCGAGGGCATGTCAGTTTCAGCTTGCAGGAGTGTAACTCCTGCATTTTCCGTGGAAAACGCTTGCCAGTGTGACTGTGAACCAGAAGACAATGCAAATAAGTTGATGGTTGTGGCCTCGACAGACGGTCCTCCTAACTCGGATCGTGCTTCGAACGCCCTGGCATGGTTTTGCCGCTGGATATCATCGACCATTTGAGTGTTCCATCTTAACGAGCGACGGAGATCTGCTCCTTCCGCGTTCAACAGTTTTGAGCTCGCTTCTCCGGATCGATGATCCACGAACGAATTTCAGAGGCAAAAAAAACCTGCTCCCTCTGCTGGTGCGATCGCATCTTCTCCGTGCCGTCGTTCTCGAATCGGAACATAAGATTTTCTGTTTTCTGTTCGATTGGGCAGCAGCAAGGTCTACACCAACGAAGTTGGAGTTTCCTAGTAAGGGTGAGAATCGTGACTGTCAGCTAAATCTGACGCGGCGGCGTTTTGATTGATCATCATCCCATTGCTCTCTTTTTCTTTGCATGTGAACACCTCAATTCACGGCTTTTTCTTATACCCGCTCAGGTTCATTGTGTCTGATAAAGCCCTTAACTTCCTGCTGTGAAAACGACTGTATTGACAAAGAATAGAGCCACCGCTGCCGCCACCAAGCAATGGCGCTCAGTGCGTTATGTAAGGACAAACTATCTCACATGTTATTGTCGACCTAGCATCTCCTCCATCAGGGTCGCTGTCTCTGTTTAACGTCTATGTCGCATTATCGCAAAGCTCTGGTCGGTCGACGATACGACTGGCTGGGTGATTGTGATGACCAGCTATTCACACAATCCTTTGAACCAGATCTGCTGAAGGAAGATGAGCGACTGGACACATTGGACAAGAAATGGGAAGATAGGCAACGGCTTGGAACTCTGTGAACGATCATAGTTTAATACGTATACATTAGCATGCCTACGTCTGTGAAATCTATCTAGCTTGGCTTGCGTTGGTGCGAACCGCCGAACCTGACAATCTAACAGGGATCCAGACCTGACACTGTTCTAGAACAGTCGTCAACCGGATCTTGCAGTGTGGACGAAAAGGGCCTTCCGACGTCACAGTCACGCCGACATATGATGCGTGATGGCGGTCACCATGATCTAACCGCAAAAGGAGAAAATTGGTCGACAAAGAGACCTTGCTGCAAGCAGCAAGGTAATTAGGGGTGATCTCAATACTTTGTAAACCCTCCCTTGGTCCTATAGACTGCCTTAGCCCAATGAGGCATGCTGGCAACTGCCCATTAATGAGATCTATGTCAATCTTTTTCCACTCCTCATGAAGTAGATCCCACAACTGATGTTACGCGTAGTGCCCACGCGTATCGTCTAGTCACGCTTAGGCGGGTGAGGCCTTCAGACGTAGATTAGAGTTCGAGGAATCGCCTCAAGGAGATGGGATGCACAAGTCGAGAGGAGTCGCAGTGGCTAGTATTGGTACAAGAGAACTAGCTTAAGGCCTCAACGTATCATACAGTCATGCCTTATGTACGTAGTCATGTGGGAGTCTCCTACTACATTAGTATCTGAGTCACGTGCAGTCGCTGGCCCTCGCCCTATTCGTATAGTAAAAGGAAAAAGAGAAAAGGAAACGTAACACTACCCCCTACTAGGTCTGAAGGCGTCTCGACTTCGCTAGTCCATGTATTGTGTGACCTCCTCATTTCCCGTCTCGATGTCTGGTGCCGGGGACACGATCTCGCGCGGCGGAACCATGACCGGTTCTGGGGTGTAGGGTCGTCCCGCATACTGCATCCTCATGCGGAGTTGCTCTCGCGCTTCCCTGTCGTGGTCGGAGATGGTGACGCGGTCTCCGTCCAGCGGCGTCGCCTGTTCGTCGAGGTGGTTGTACAACGACCTGTACGCGTCGGCCGCTTCCAGTCTGTCCACCGACTCCAAGAACTCCATCTGTTGCGCGGTGTAATGATTGCGCACTAGTAGTTCCCATCGCTGTGCCTTAGCGAGGGCGCGTTGCGCTTCGGATAGTTCCTGGCGCGACTGGTACATCTCACGGCCGAGGTGACGGTACCACATGATCTCTCCCTGTAGGAATGGGTCCTCCAACTGCTGTAGGGCCCGATCGACTAGGTGCGCGAACTCCCCATTATCTTCTAGTATGGCCTGTTTCCCGACTGTGAGTGGCGTATGATGCCCTTCGGTGGGTCTGGCACGAAGTGGGATCATGAAGACGGGTTGCCCCTTGCCCATGGTGAGTCGGGCGTGGGGGTGGTCGCGGAGCATGTGATAATGGACGTATTTGGCCCGTCTCTTGGTCCCTTCGGCGTCGACGATAGGTGAGGAGACTCGATACTTGCTCCTCGATTTGTTCTTTACGTAGGGTACCCCTGGGTGAGTGAAGGGGAACACCTTGTCAATCTGTTCGTGCTGCGCGGGAAAGAGTAGGAGAGGTCGGGGTTCTTGGTACATGCGAGACAAGAGGGACCGTGGTGCCTCAGTCGGGAGTGGAGATTCGGAGCGGACGTGGTAGGATGGGGAGCGAGTTCGCCGAGCTAATACAGTTGGGACGGTGAGTCCCTCGTCGTACACCACCAGTTCTTCGGAGTGGGAAGAGGGAGTGGGGATAGGAGAGGGGGTGCGAGAGCCTCCGTGGGGGTCAACTAGGAACGAGAATCTCATAGGGTTAAATAAACTGGTACGGTAATTTGTAACGTTATCCTGCACTGCGTGAAATTGTATGATATCTGGGTCCGACTGTGCGTGGTACTCAGCTTCGGGGTTCGTTGATGGCTTTCCATTTACGCCATTATATACAAACTTGTCCTTCATCACGACGATGGACGCGGCCGTGGTGAAGGGTTCACTTTCGAGCTTCTCTTGGAGCCACGATGCGAGGCGGAGTGGGTATTCTCCGGCCGCCGCACAATGGGTTGCTGCTGCTTGATTCGCCTGAGGAAAGAACTTCCGTAGGCATTTGAGGTGGTACTGGATGTCGGGGTCCGAGTCGGTCTTTCGTCTGGCGTCTTCATCTTGTTCCTTGGCGACAATGCGTGCCATCTTTGCTGCGACCTTGTACGAGTCGCGGAGTTCTTCGAGGTGTGTGGCCGTCATCCTGGAGAACCACCTCGTCTTAAGGTAGTCCTCAAGATCATCAGCCGTTGCGAGGGGAGGGATGGGAGTATTTGATTCGAGCGTAGGGGAGCCAGTGCGGGGAGAGGGGTCAGAGACGGAGATGTGGTCAGGGATGGATACGGTGGGAGATGCTGGTCATGATGGGTATGGGGTGTTAGTCATAGCGTAGTGGTGGTATTGTTTGAGGGTGTAGGTGTGTCCGAACGGGATCTTTGTGAGTGTAGCTAGGGATAGAAATGCGACGGAGATTTGAAGGTGGGTGTCGGTCATCATTGTTTGTGGGGGATTTTGCCCCCTCTTTGTTACGATCTCCCTCACGGACTGCGGACCGTTTTTGCCTTCCGTGCTTACGTCTTTATGCTTACCTTTACCCGCCTGTGACTCGTACTGACTCCAGTCTGCTTACTGTACGATATGACGCCTGTGGAGCGTGCGTGACTCATGTGGAGCGATGTGGTCATCGCTCCACTACTATACTTAGCTCCGGACCTTGGACTGACTCACTACCCTCGTTATGACTCAGGTAGTAGTTAGCACGTGCCCTCTTGTAGCTCCCTATATAAGGAGCCTGCTTTGCACCAGTCAAGCCTTAAGCTTGACTTAGTTTCTTAATCGAGACCCGACCTTGCTTCGACTCTTGAGCCTGCCGCTCTAAGACGCTCCCACTGCCCTCCTGCCTTGCCTCTGCCTTAGTGCTCGCTCAGCACTATCTTGCTTCGCTCCCACGCCTCTCTAGGTCGGCTGCAACGACTTAGCTCTGAACCTTGAAAGTCACAAGCGCCCGTGACTTAGCCGTTCTACTCCGAAGAGACTGCTTCACTCTTGCGTCACTAAGACCACCGGAAGTGTCTTACTCAGGACCACGTGCTCGTTGCCCTCGCACGTGCTCACTCTTGCCCCACGCCTAGTTGCACAAGTCGTGCTCACGGCCCCTCGAGCCGTAACACTCTTAAGGCGTGCGACGTCTCGGCGCTCTTGTTTGTTTGGGTGCAGCTGGGTTCTGTTTGTGGAAGCTTGCGATCAGGTCTGTTGCGTGGAGGTCTTGTCGTGGGACCCAGGAATCTTCTGATGGTGGGAATCCTTTCCATCGAACTCTATATTGGAGAGTTTTCCTTCGTCCAAAGAGTCGTGATTGGATAATCTTCTCCACTTCCCACTCTGGTTCTCCTTCAATGATATCTGGGGGTGGTCTCTCGTAATTGTGTCCATGCGCTTCCGTTTCCTTATATGGTGTGAGTAGGTCGATGTGGAACACCGGGTGGATACGCATGGATCCCGGTAGGCCTAGGTGGTACGTCACTGGGGATAGTTTGGCGGTGATGGGGAAGGGGCCGTAGCGCCGTGGTGCTAACTTGTTTGTGGGGTGGTGAGTCTTGAGGTTGCGTCCTTCGAGCCAGACTTGGTCCCCGATTTCAAATTGGGTGAATGGGGTTGGTTCCAACCGGGTCTGGAACGCTTGTCGAGCCCTGTCTCGTGCTTCTCGGATCTTTTCCAGGCGTTCCTGAACTGTGGGAACGTCGGAATCTTCCTGAGAGATTGGTATCGCTGGTTTCGTTCCGAATAGGAGCTCGTGTGCGGTGACACCGGACCTGTCATGTGGCCATGAATTATGAACGTATTCGGCTAAGGTCAGGTATTGCGACCACGTGCTTTGGTCGTCTGCGACCCATAGCCTTAGGTACTGCTCCACCCATTGATTGGCTCTCTCACTCTGTCCATCCGTTCGGGGGTGGAATGCCGTACTGACGTTCTGCTGGATGTGGAGTAGTCGACATAGTTCTTGGGTGAAGTTTGATACGAATCTGGGGTCTCTGTCGGAGATGATCTTCCGGGGTATTCCGAACCACGGTACTAGGTTTCGGAAATAGAGCGTGGCTACGCCTTCCCCCGTAATGTTGGTGGTACACGGTATGAATTTCGCCGCCTTAGAGCATCCTTGGTCTACGATTGTGAGAATGGCGTTGTAGTGTCCCGACGTGGGCAGATCGGTGATAAGATCCATTGCCACGGTCTGGAACGGGCCTTGGTGTGGTTCGACGGGGAATGGTTGGAGGGGGGCCCTTCGGTGGTGAGTGCGGGGTTTGTTCTCTTGGCACGTCGCGCACCCTCGGACGTATTGGGCGGCGAACTCATTCATATCTTTCCCTTGGTATTCTTGTTTAAGAAGGTGTTGTGTATTGGCGATGCCTGGGTGTCCCGCCAGTGGATGGTCATGGTATCTTCGGAGGATCGCCCTTCTCTCTTCCAGGGGTCCTGGGAAGAGTAACTTCGCGAAGTAAATGTCCGGCAACATCACGATTCCCTTGTTATCGTCCTCGCCAGTGGTTACACCAGGAGGTCGCGAGAGGAAGTCGGCCGGTATGTGTCTTTTCCCGGGGACGTGCACTAGTTTGAAGTTGTAGTCCGCTAATTTTTGCATCCAGCGGGACTGTCGTCGGTTCAGATCTTGTGATTTTCGGAAGTAGATGAGGTTGTGGTGATCGGTGTGGACTATGGTCTGATGTTTGTTCCCTCCTACGTAGGGTCTCCATGTGGTGAGTGCGACGACTACTGCGTACATTTCCTTGTCGTAAATGTCCCAGTTTCGCTGCGTGGCATCTAGGGTCTTCGACAGGAATGCGACTGGGTGGTTCCTGCCGTGTTCGTCCTTCTGGTGGAGCACTGCTCCGACCGCGTAGTTGGAGGCGTCGGTGTCAATGGTGAATGGTAGATCGAACCGTGGTTGGCGTAATACTGGGGCGGTGGTGACCGCGTCGATGAGTGCTTCGAATGCTTCTTGGCATTCTGAGGTCCAGTTGAACTTCTCTCCCCGCGCCAATTGGGCGATGAGTTGGTTGAGGGGTGCCGCGATGACGCTGAAGTTTCGAATGTACATGCAGTAGAAGTTGAGGAATCCGATGAACAAGCGGACTTGCTTAGTTGTGGCGGGGACCTTCCAATCTTTGACGCCTGCCACCTTGACTGGGTCCATGGCGATTGTATCTGGGGTTATGATTACCCCGAGGTACTCTACTCGGGTTACTTCGAAGAGGCACTTTTGTGGCTTGAGGTATAGGTCGTGTTCCTCGAGCACGCTGAGTACCGCGTGGACCACTCGCCGGTGGAGGGAGATGTCGTTCGGTGTGTGGATGAGGATGTCGTCCATGTACACGGTTACGTATCCCTCGTTGATCAGTTCTCGGAAGATGTGGTTCATCATTGCTTGGAAGGTCGCCGGGGCATTAGTGAGTCCGAAGAACATCACTAGGGGTTCAAAGAGTCCTCGACTCGTTTTAAAGGCTGCCTTCTCTTGGTCTCCTTCTCGGATTCTGATATTGTTGTAACCCCATCGTACATCCAACTTTGTGAACAGGCCGGATCTGCCTCCAGGCACTCGTGTCAGTCGGTCCATGAGTTCTCTGATTAATGGAAGTGGAGTCGCGTCCCGGACCGTCCAGGAATTCAGTTTGCGGTAGTCTTGGATAGGGCGGTAGGTCCCGTCTTTCTTCAGTATGTAGAAGACTGGCGATGCGTACGGTGATTTGGAGCGTCGGATTCTTCCGATCCTGAGGTTTTCCTCGAGGAATCGTTGCTGGGCTTCGTCTTCTTTTGGTGTAAGCGGGTAAATCTTGCAATCGATGGTGGTGGGTGCATCGGGTTTGAGTTCGATCGCGTGGTCCCACGGGGTGGACTCGGGGAAGCGTTGTGCCGCTTCGTCGTTAAATACTCGTGCGTGGTTGTGGTATTGGGCGGGGACGATCTGGTCCCACGCCCTTTTGGGTTGGGTGTTGGCTGCCTGGGCTAGTTGTTGCGCCACCGTCGTTTTTGCAAGTCGCATTATCAGTTGGTCCCCTGGTTGTAACATCGGGGGGTTGCTGACGGTGATGGACTTCATTCCGGCAACAGGTGTACTCGTGGTGGTCGCCTGAGCCGCGGCTCCGGCGGTTCTCAATACCACTTTGGCCGGTAGGGTGCCTTTCTTCCAGTCGGGTCGTGGGTTGGCCGCAGCGAACCACGGGTAACCCAGGACGATGTAGTCTCCGTCCATGTGAGCGACATAAAATCTCAAGGTGTGAGGGGTGGACCCCGTCACCACCTCCAGATCGGTGTAGTGGGTGATGTCGCCTCCTTTATTCGGCGATCCATCGGCGTTCTTTAATCGTCGTGGCATCGGGAGTAATTTCATGCCTAACCGGTGCTGTTCGATGAACTGTTGGCTTACGAAGCACTCTGTGGCTCCGCTGTCGAGAAACGCGAGGAGGTCGGCCCTTTTCAACGCGGTGTGGAATGAAACTGGAATTCGCATAGCGTTAATTCGTGGTAAAAATACATCGCGTTGAAACATAGCTCGAGCAAAGGCCATCTTGCTCAAGCTTGACCAAAATCCTCCTCTCCGCATATCTGCCCCCATTTGCTTGCCAATTCCTGGTACTCTTCCTCTCCCAATCCTTTTATGAATGCTAAGACTGCGTCTTGGGACAGGGGCGTCGTCTGCCTGCTGTTTCCGGCTTCGGGTTGTTCTGCAACAGTAGTCTGGGCCCGTTTCGTCTCCGGGCGTTGTGCTGGCCTTTTTGGGCAGGCTCGGGAAATGTGTCCCTGGGCCTGGCAGAAGTAGCAGTGGCCTTCTCGTCGGCATCATTCCTTGTCCGCCTCCGTGACGGCTTTTCGTGCGGTGTCCACTTGCATCGCATTGGGGTCGGGTTGGCGTGACTCGCGTCGTGTGTTGAACTGTCCTCGCGAGTTCCGGTTTGGGTTAAAAAGGGGTCGCGGGAGTCCACCTTGTGGTGGTCTGCTCCCGGCGGTCAATTTCTTTTGCGTGAAGAAGGCTTGGCGATGTGGTTCTAGAGCTGTGAGGATCGCTGTGCGTTTGCGTGCTGCCGCCTTCCAGTCGACCCAATTCCTGGGCTGGTCCAGGTTCATACAGTTGTCGAGTACTTTGAGGTTGAGCCCGCGTTTGAATTTCTCCAAAACCGCCGGGTCGTCCTCTTGGTATTGTGCTTTCCTAGCCCATTCTGCAAATCGGGTGATATAGCTGTCGATATCCATCCCCTGCATCTTCAACTTGTCCAGTTCCACTGCTGCGCGATACTGTTGGTTGGTGTCTGTCCAATCTTGGATAAAATTTTGTTCGAACTGCTCCCATACATTCGGGAGCGGGGGCATTGGTACCGGATTACCCATGATCCAGTCCTCTTGTGACCTTTTCCACTCGGCGACCGCGGGGCCGCGAATGTAGGTGAGGGCGTGGGCGACCTTTCGGTAGGGGTCGGCTATGATGGGTGCTGTTTGGTTGAGATATTGGTAGAGTCTAAGTGCATGCATGAACTCGTCTGCGAGCATGCGGTCCCCGTCGAATATGGGGGGTTCCTTTCCTTCGAGTTTCCCGTTCGCTGGGGGTCCGGGCGCGGCTGCTTGGGCTGGTTGAGCGGGCGGGGGGCCTCCGCCTCCGCCACCTCCTCCCGGGGGTTGGTAAGGTGGGGCTGGGCCTGCACCACCGCCACCGCCACCGCCACCGCCACCGGGGGTGGTGCGTGCGAGTGTCGCGGTTTGTACGGGTGTGAGTGTGACTGTCGCCATGCGAGTAATGGGGGGGTGAATGGGTTCGTCGTCTGTTGTCTGAGCCGATTGTTCGTGTGAAGGTTCCGTCTGGTCGTCGTCGATGGAGTGCCTTATTGTCTCTAGGCTGGTGGTAGCTTCGAGTTCGGATGCGAGTGGAAGTAGTACTTCGCGTGTGAGATCCTCGCCTGTGAAGTTATCGATGTCGGGGTTGAGTATTTCGTTTGGTGGAAGTCCTGTCGTCCGGCCGTTTTCAAATCGACCCTCTCGCTCGTTCCAGTCTTGGTCGAAGGTGTAGAAGATGTTACGATGATAGACTAGTGGATATATGCGTCCACTGTACAGTGAGTAGTATCCGTCCCAAGGTGCGAACACCGTTGGTGAGAGTTTCGTGCCCTTTTTGCAGAAGAGGGCCTGTCTTTTCCCGATTCTAGTCCTGGGAATTCTGTCTCGTGGTGCTTCGTCGGTTTCGTTGGCGTCGACCCGAAATGGGGGTCGATGGCTACTAGGGAGAAAGGAACTGTCATGCAGGTGGGGACTGTTGGCGCCTTCCAGGTTGCTGTTGTACGATCCTGAGTTGTATCTGTTGGATCACTAGGGCCAGAGCGGTGCGGCGCTCGTGGAGGAGGTATAGTTGGTGTGCTATGAATTCGTGTTCAATGTTGAACGTGACAGCGCAAGTGCGTGTGCAGTAATCGTTGTGTACTCTGACACGGGCGTTCAGATATACTTCTACTCGATCGAGGTGGTCTTGTTCCTCGAGGGCGTCAAGGAGTTCTTCGTTAGTCTGTTCCAGGTTGTCGATGTTCGGGAAGCTAGTTCTAATGTTACACGTAGTGCCCACGCGTATCGTCTAGTCACGCTTAGGCGGGTGAGGCCTTCGGACGTAGATTAGAGTTCGAGGAATCGCCTCAAGGAGATGGGATGCACAAGTCGAGAGGAGTCGCAGTGGCTAGTATTGGTACAAGAGAACTAGCTTAAGGCCTCAACGTATCATACAGTCATGCCTTATGTACGTAGTCATGTGGGAGTCTCCTACTACATTAGTATCTG
>QLOS01000795.1:0-23678 GCA_003313725.1 Russula sp. MG48 | reverse complement strand
GCGATCGATCGACCACAGACGCCTTCATCCACGACCTGAAACTCTACCAGTTTCTCAACTCAGGTCACCCGATCATGACAAACCCCTGAACCAAGATAGCACACGCACCGACATACGTGCTAGGAACCGCGACCGCCGAATGGAGACGAGCCGAGGAAGAGTGGCTACTCTCCAACCCCGCACCAGCACGCACCAACAATCTATGGGATGACTTCGAAGCCCACTTCGCCCAAGACTGGCTTGACGTCAATGAGCCCTACCGTGCCATTGCCGCACTCGACACCCTGACCATGAATGGTGACGACATCGATGAATACATCACCCGCTTTGCTGAACTAGCGCGCAAAGCACTCTACCATGAAGACGACCCAGCAGTACTCGAGAAGTTCAAGCGAGGACTCAGTTTGCGCCTCCTTGAAACCTGCATGAACTATGACCAACCCCAAACATGGACGACCTGGAAGGACTCCAGCCGTCAGAGACAGGCTATAGCCACAGCTATGAAACCACACCTTCAAGCGCAATGGGAAGCACGACACCCACGAACTTCAGCTCCCACAGCGGGCACGACGCCCCTACCACTATTGACTAAGCGACCCAACTCAGAACCGCTGCGAGCAGCACGATGGCACGTGAGCCATCGCCAAACGCACAAGAACCAACAACGCACACAGGGAAGATGCTTCCTATGCGACCAACAAGGGCACATCCAACGCTACTGCCCAAGGAAAATCGAGCAGCATACTCGACCCGAACTGTTGACACGACGACAAGTGCTTGAGCACCTCAAGGAGCTCAGCACAGAAGAACGTCATGAACTGGCGACGTGATGGATCCAGACGACAAGCGCAACTCCGAGTCTACAGAAGACCGCCTTCGCACGCGCGATGTTCCATCAGGACGTCTTCCTACCTCGAATCAACTCTATCCGAATCCCCATCACCTATCAAACCGCGACCCAAGATACGAAGATGCAAGCATTCCTAGACACTGGAGCCACCGAATGCTTCATCAGCCAGAACTTCATCGATCGACACAAATTAGGGACACGGCTCCTCCCAGTCCCCCGACACTTGAAGAATGCCGACGGCACGCCCAACGCGGGAGGCGACGTCACCCACTACACTGACTTAGAAGTGATGACGGGTGCGGACACCCACATCCTTCGCTTCATGATCGCGAACATGGATGACGACCAGGTGGTTCTTGGATACCCCTGGTTCGCAGCAGCAGACCCCAAACCAGACTGGAAAAATGCACGCCTCGACACCCAAGTCACACTCAGGACAGCAGGAGCAGCACTAAGACGATCAACACCCCCCACCAGAATAGCGGGCATGACCGTCGCACGCATCGCCGCGGAAGAACCCCTACTAGAAGAAGGAGACGAACTCTTCATGCGCATCGCAAAAACCACTGTAGCCCAGCAACTAGCCGAACAAGCAGCAGATAAAACAGTACGTGCCTGGGATGAGATTGTCCCACCGCAGTACCACGCCCACGCTCGCGTATTTAGTGAAGACGCCGCTCATAGATTCCCAGACAGTCGACCCTGGGACCACAGCATAGATCTCAAGCCAGACGCACCCTCGACGCTCGACTGCAAAGTCTACCCACTCACCCCGATAGAAGACATCGCACTCCAGAATTTTATCGACGAAAACCTCAAGAAGGGATACATACGGGTCTCAAAGTCGCCCTATGCATTCCCCTTCTTCTTTATTAAGAAGAAGAACGGTGACCTCCGACCAGTACAGGACTATCGCAAACTGAATACATGGACCATACGTGACACCACACCCCTACCCCTCATAAGGGAGCTCATGGATCGACTCACGAGGGTAAATGGACAGCCAGCAGCCCTTTTTACAAAGCTAGACATTCGATGGGGCTACAACAACATCAGGATTCGTGACGGAGACCAATGGAAGGCAGCATTCAAGACCAATTGGGGACTTTTTGAACCCATGGTCATGTTCTTTGGGCTCACGAACGCACCAGCCACCTTCCAATCCATGATGAACCACCTATTCCACGAACTCATTAATGAAGGATACGTCACGGTTTACATGGACGACATCCTAATCCATACCCCTCGCAATATCGCCCTCCACCGTCGCGTCGTAGACGACGTCCTGTCTGTTCTGGCGCGAAACGACCTATTCCTGAAGCCACAGAAATGCCAGTTTGAAGCAGACTCCGTCGAATACCTAGGAGTCATAATCTCAGAAAACGCGATCGCCATGGACCCAGTCAAAGTCGCAGGAGTTAAAGCCTGGAAGGTCCCCACCACGCTGAAGGAGGTTCGGGCACTGCTCGGCTTCCTGAACTTCTATCGCATGTACATCAAGGGGTTCAGCACCCTCGCCGCCCCTCTCAACGCACTGGTAGCTCACTGCGCCAAAGGAGGGAGATTCCACTGGGAAGAAGTACATCAATGAGCCTTCGAGGCTCTTGTCGACGCCGTCATCACCGCACCGGTCCTCCAACACCCCCAATTCGATAAACCCTTCATCGTAGACACAGATGCATCCGCATATGCTATCGGCGCGGTCCTGCAACAACGAGACGACAAGCAGAAACTACGACCAGTCGCGTTCCTATCGGCAACACTCGACGCGACACAGAGAAACTGGGACATTTACGACAAAGAGCTCTACGCTGTCGTTCGTGCTCTGGAATATTGGAGGCCCTATTTGGCCGGCTCGCACCACCAGACACTTGTCCATACCGATCACCACAACCTCACGTACTTCAGGAAATCGCAAAACCTGAACCGACGACAAGCCAGATGGCACCAAGAATTAGCGGATTACGACTTCAAACTAGTCCACATCCCAGGCAAGCGACACGTCCCCGCCGACTTCCTCTCACGACCCTTCGGTGAAAACCAAGGGGAGGACGATAACAAGGAAGTAGTCATGCTCCCTGACTCCCGGTTTGCGAAACTAGCGTTCCCAGAAGAAATAGACGCACGGCGTGAGGTACTACGCCTCCACCACGACCACCCACTAGCAGGGCACCCAGGGATCGCAAACACACAGCACCTACTCGAACAACAGTACGAAGGAGAGGACATGAAAGAGTTCGCCGCAGAATATGTGCGTGGCTGTGCCTCATGCCAAGAAAACAAACCACGCACTCACCACCGACGCGCACCCTTGCAATTGTTACCAGCAGAGCCTCAACTAGGCCCCTTCCAAACAATCGCCATGGACCTCATCATGGACCTCCCCGAATCCCACAGCTTCAATGCCGTACTCACAATCATCGACCAGGGCTGCTCAAAGGCAGCCAAGTTCCTACCTTGCACCACCAACATCACCGGAGAAGGGGTGGCGGCACTATACTTGCGCCACCTGATTCCGTGGTTTGGAATCCCCAGAAAGATCATCAGCGACCGCGACCCCCGATTCGTGTCACAGTTTACCACAGAACTGTGCCGCCTCCTCCATATTCAACAAAATGTATCCACCGCATTTCATCCCCGAACCGATGGCGCCAGCGAACGCGCCAACCAATGGCTGGAGCAGTATCTCCGCCTCTGGACCTTGAATGACCAGACCGCCTGGGCCCCTTACCTCCCGTTAGCTGAATATGTCCACAATTCATGGCCACACGATCGCTCTGGACAAACACCCCACCAGCTCCTCTTCGGCACTAAACCCTTTATCCCGATGTCCACTGAAGAAGCTTGGGTGCCAGAAGTCACCGAGCGCCTTCAGAAGATCCGGGAAGCACGAGAAGCTGCAGCCAGAGCCTTCCAGACCGCAACGGACCGCACAATCCCCATAGAGTTCAAAGAAGGTGATCAGGTGTGGCTTGAAGGGCGCAACCTCAAACTACACTATCCCACGATGAAGCTAGCACCCAGACGATACGGACCGTTCCCCATCACACAGAAGCTGTCACCGGTCACCTACCGGCTCCGCCTTCCCACGTCAATGAGGATCCACTCCACATTCCATGTGGATCTCCTCACACGATACGTTGAAACAACCGCCCATGGACAC
Source organism: Russula sp. MG48 (assembly GCA_003313725.1). NCBI lineage: Eukaryota > Fungi > Basidiomycota > Agaricomycetes > Russulales > Russulaceae > Russula > Russula sp. MG48. The sequence goes on along the minus strand of QLOS01000795.1, from coordinate 19,665 downwards.
AATTACGCCCAACCAGATCCAGAAGTGATCGAGGGGGAGCCCGAATGGGAAGTCGAATCGATCCGCAAGGCAGACTTTTACGGCAGACGACGGGAACTCCGTTTCCTCGTGCACTGGAAGGGCTTCCCCGCATCTGAAGATTCATGGGTCTCGGCCCTGGATCTTCACGCACCTGACCTGGTCGAAGATTTCTATCAACGCAACCCTGACGCACCATGAGCCACGCCACAAGCGCCGAGGCGTCGCTTCCCTAGAGAAGGGGGTAATTCCTCCACGCCCACTCCCACGACACCATCGATAACGACAGAAGCACCAAAATCGTTAGCCCCACAACCGAACACGCGACCAGCGACGACGACTACAAGAACCGGCAGAACGACACGACTCCCAGCAAGATACGCACTCTTCAAATTACTCCCCAGACTCCAACACACGATCCCTACACAACCGACTATCCCCTTCGACACCATCTGAATGAACCACAACATACGATATACTAAAGCGCACCCCCTGAAAGAAGAATACCCGAGACCACCCAACCTCCGCACCTTCCACATTCTCGCCTCGCCAAAAGCCATCCCCTTCATACCTGGTGTAGAGTACCACGAAACACGACAGGAGCAGCACGCACGAATCCACAATTACTTCTGCAAAACCGACTGGTGCCCATACCACCATTAAATGCCCCCATTCCCATTCGAACCCTATTCGCCCACGGAAAAGAAACGCCTCCAGTATCATTCTTACTATGCCGCTACTGCACCTCCCGGACTGTCACAGTTGGAACCCCCTACTACCACTCCCACCGATCACGTATCCGGATTTCTACCAAGTATTCCCTGTAAACGCTCGCGACCGCCAGACTGCGAGCCACTTGGCTCCAGTCCCGACCGAACTGAACCGCATCCAAATAGACCTCGCACGAATCTTCCAAAGGCTTCACCTAGCCACTGTCACCCATCGCTTACAATGCCAGCGGACGTGTCAGCCCAATGTCACCCCAGAACACACACGACTGACGATTTATTGGACCAGTTGGAAGCTGAACTGGCTCAGCTTGGGACAGATCATGAAGAACCTCGAACAGACACAGCAATCGCCTACGCCGATGAAGCGCACCACGCAACCGCCAGCACTGTCGCCTCTGGATTCACTGACACCATCCGAAGCGTCATCCCCATCTCTGCAGTACCCATACTCGCCCTAAGATCGCCGCGACCACGATTCGCGCGACAAGCATTCAGAGAAGCCCTCGACCGGATGCACGACCAGGCCCTCACGTACCAAGTAGCCTGGAGCCCAGAAGAGGTGCAAACCTTACGCGACGCCAACCAAGAAGCCCACTCCATTGCCATCACCCTCTCCACCATCCACCAGATTGCCTGTGATGAAACATGTCACGACACCCCTGACCACGACCACCGAATCCTCGAACGCCTGAAACAATTCGGCAAGATTAGCGACAGTATCCTCCGCGCCATCGATGAGGGCAGAATCACCCTCTCTGATGAATCTCGCGCAGTGCTCGATTACACCCGATTTGGCTCCCTGTTCTGAATTACGTTACTGACCGTGACCTGTGACTCGTCCGTCGTTTGATATGATTTAAACTCCGACCCTGTACGATACCAACAAGGACGTACTGACCCCCCGTCTTCAAAAAACAGACACCCCCATGTCCTCCTCCGAGCCATCCTCTCCGTCGATTCCTACTTTGTCACCCATTCGTCACCAACTGGGACCCACACCACACTACTCCACCATCAGTCGTCTGACGCGATCACCCACTGCATTGCAATACACCCGACGACGACGCTCACGAACCACGAACCACAGAAAGACTGACTTAGAGCGTCGCGTGCAAGAATTAACCCAAGCAATAGCCGCAGCTGGCATGCGAGCAGTTTCAGCTCGTCAACGATTTGATCAAAGGTTCCAAGGCCACCACGATGAGATCGACACACTTATTAGTATCCCCGAGGAGGACGTGACGATGACGGAGGCCTGGTGAAGCCGGGACGTCTTCAGACTTAGAAGGGGGGCAGTGTTACCCTTCTTCACCCTTCTTTTAACTCGTCCTTCCTGTTCTCTAGTTGCACTACCTCCATGAGGTCTCGAACCCATGACTCCAGTACGATACCAGACTCGCGTGACCCGATAGGAAGCTCGCTCCCGCACCCACTCTCTATATAAGGTAGTCTAGACTGTGCCTGCCTCTTTAGGCTTGTTCTCTTTGTACCAATACCGAGCTACGCTCTGGCCCTTGGTGGCTACTCGTATTCCCCTCTTATCTTGTGAATCCCCCGATCCTCAGGCCAATTGCCTGACTCCTGAATCCCTAGTACTGAACCCTTGACACCGGGTAGTACGCGTAAGGGGACCGCCACTGCCTTTAGACTCAAGCCCGAGTCTTGCAGTGTCTGAGTCATTGCCTCTGACTCAACGACCGACATCGACACGATACGCTCAGAGCTCGAGCGTAACAACGGCTGGGTAGCTTCAATTACGATCAGGAAAGGGGCGGATTCCTGCTTGAGTGGAGTAATTTAGCTGACTTTCACGCGTGGCGCTGAGGGGAGGAGCTCGCTTACTCCATCGAGCTTATCGGCTCCACTGTCACGCAAGGGAAGAAGCTCTGGTTGAAGAAGCAGCTTTTCGTGTGCTCGTGCCAGCTATCCGGTGGCAGGAGCAAGTACGAAAAGAAGTATCCCAATCGGCAGTGCAAGATCGAGAGTAAGAAGCTTGAATCGGGCTGCAGTTGCAAGATCTTGATCAAACTATATCATCACACACCAATCGTTCTGGGACACTATGAGAAGGAGCACGATCATGAGATTGGCGTAGCCAATATCGCTTATACCCGCATGTTGCGCGCTGCCTGGGAGCAGATCAGAAATATGTTGATGCTGAAGATAGATCCTCGGGAGATCGTACGTAAATGAGCTCTCCATTTAGATCTGATATCTGATATCGCTCACTATAGGTACGTGCCATTCATGATTCGGCACCTGATGGCAGCCGGGACAGATTTGTCACGCTCAGTGATGTCAGCCAACAGGCGCGCGTGCTTGAGGAAGAAAAGATTAGATTGCACCCAGAAGATGCGATCTCATCAAAGCTTTGGGTAGATAAACTCAAAAAGGAAAATGTATTTGCATTTTACAAAGATAAGCTCGATCCTCCTCCCCCGGAATCAAGATTGCAGCCAGATGCACTCGTCCTATGCATTCAGACAAGCTTTCAATTGGACGCTTTCCGGCACCTTGGCCATGGTTTCATCAGAATTGATGCAACCCATAATACAACTCAATATGAAGATCTGCTCCTATTTACAATTATCGCCAGAGATCGTTGGGGCCACGGTGAGTAGTAATTAATACGAATTTGGACATCGCTTATTTTCCTGAATAGGCGTTCCAGTTGCCTGGATGCTAACGTCAAATGCGACGACCAATTCAATTGCATTCTTCCTTGATTGGGTAAAAGAAGCGAGCCTGGCGGTCCAGCCTACAGTAATCATGACCAATTGCGATCAGGCCCAGATCGCTGCTATCCAAATCGTATATCCAGAGAGCAAAACGCTCTTGTGCACATGGCATGTGCTGCGCACGATGCGATCCCATTTCATCACAAATGAATTCCTGGCACTGTGGGATAAGATCAAGGCCTGGGTGAAAACCGATGAAATGGCTGAGTTTAACAGGCTCTGGGGCAAGATTTCAAGTGATCCTTCAGTCCCCCAAAGCGTTGTGAAATATCTGACTGTAGAGTGGATGCCAGTTGTCCATATGTGGTCAAAAGTCATGAGAAAAAACCGATCTATTTTTGAGGAAGGTGATACAAACATGCTCATCGAAGCGTATGTAATCTATCTCCCGCGCGGACTGATAAGATAACTGATTTGGATCCAGATATCACCATGTATTGAAATCGCACTGGTTGGACAGCAAGCGAAATCGGCGGATCGATCATGTCATCCATACCCTTGTCATGTACATGGAGCCCTATTACCAAAGTCGACACGCGAGACAGACTGTCAGGCTAGAGGGTCCAGACCTTGCAGGGAAGCGGCGGCGGGAAATCCTGGCAAGCACCAGGCACATTTCCAATGATTCAATTCTCCAGTTCGATCCTACACAATTTCATGTCGCCTCCCAATCCCGCCCTGGTCAATTTTACGCAATAGATCTTCATTGGTCAACCTGCAATTGCGAAGACTTCCCAAGGATCCGGTTCTGCAAACACATAGCAGCCATTCAGATCCATTTTCCCCATCTATTCCCAGAGCCGACCGGCCCCACCATGACCCCGGAAGCTATGCAGATACCGGAAGCCACGCGGGCACCAGGCCAGCACAAACGTGCCCCCAGACAGGATGAGAGCCTAACTACTCTCACGCAAGATATCACTACTTTATCTCACATGCTCCTCTCGGCACAACCCGATCAATCGTGTCCATCTCTGGCAGTCCTCGAAGCCATTCGATCGGCCAAGTACAGTCTTACGTTGGCAATCGGTTCGACACAAGGTTCAAGCGCCTTACTGCATAAGGAGAATATTGCGCCCAATCAGAAGACCTGGACAGAGACGGCCAAGCGAATGGGCGTCAAATGGGCTCCAAAGCGCAAGCGTCTCCCCAAGGAACATGGGTTGACGGTGCAAAGCATTGGCGTCACAAAGGGCAAGCACCACTGCGTTCACAGTGATCCCTATGCCGGAGGGGAGTGATCGGGTAAGCATGCTAAGCCCAACACGATTTCCGTGGTGGCGAATGTGAATGCACGTGCTTGTGCGCCCCCCGCCTCCGCCTCTGTGGCAGCACCCCCCGTGTAATGTGTCCGCTTTCCAAGATGATTACATAAGTAACTGTAGACCTTATTGTTGTAGCTTATTCTCCAATAAATGACTTATCGAAAACTATTTTTTTATGATTTTATGACGGAGTACGAAAAATAGTAGTATTTCTTTCTGCACGTGCCAGCACGTGCCACTCGACAGCCGACCTCTTGGAAACTTTCCTTATATGGTACGTTTCGCGAACGCTAATACAAGCCAACTACTGGCCACTTGGTTCGTTCCTGGAATATTTTTTTCATGCTTAGCGCTTTGGTCGATTTTGCTCCCCCATGACCTCCTTCATTCTCGGTCCATTTGCGAGCTCCTCGTGGGAGTGCCAACACGAGCTGCAGGTCCTGTGCAATTTTTTTTTCTTCAAACACTTGAGGCACCCACTTAGGGCCTGTTCGGTAAATTTTAGAGACACCAACTCAAAAAAATTTAACGATAGCCCCAAATTAGGAAGTTTTGACGATAAGTAACCATACATAGCGGCAACTCAAAATTATTGACAATTTACCGAACAAGCCCTTAGCAATCACAAATCCCGCTCGACCCGCTACAGCTAGCTTGCCGATTTGTAAAAATGGCTTCACGTTAGTTGAGCAAGCAACCTCATCGCGTGTAAACATGGACCGGAAGACTCAAGCGACTGGCAGTCTAATCAATGGCGCCAGTCTGCCCTTCACAAAGTTCTCAACGGAACGGAAAGGGATGCTGCAATCCCGGCATCTCCATTTGTACCTGTTATCCCTACTACGGTACTACCTGACCATTTTATCGATGCTCTGCACCGGTACGTTCCTTCCAGACACCGGAAAATGACAGGGGAGAACAAGAATAAGAAGAGAAGAAACTTACGGCGCCCGAGTACAGTACTACCAACCAAGGCATGCACGAGGAGTCAGGGAGTTGGTGCGCAAGAACTCCCTGCCCATTCTTAGCTAAAGTGGATCTAGAACGCAGGGTCACTGTAGGTTCTGGAATGCTATACGGCGTATCTATTACACGTTCCCGCCTTCCACTCCTGCTCTGACACGGAGCCAAGAGATGCCCAGACCATCGGCAGGATGGTTTGTCCACCTTTCTCCCGCGGTGCCAAGACCGGCGCTTAAGGGGCGCTACCATTTGGGGCTATGAATTACTGCAGCTGGATAACGGTGCCTGAGCCGCGCCACTGTACCCTGTCGGTCGGTCAGAAGCTCGTCCCGTCCCGCGTCCTAACGCTGTTCTAGTTTGTCCTAGTTCACGCCCGAGCCCACCGCCTCTCACTCGCCCGGGATATTGGTCTTGTCTGGAGTCTCTTACGTACATGAGTGAAGTTGTCTCCACCCCACTTTTGCCACTTTCCTTCGCGTGCCGAGACGCTATGCGTCCCGCGCCACACAATATCGATAACGGCGTCCATGCCACGTGCGGGATCATCTTTCTTCGACACTTTTCGTGTCTCCATCAGCGTCCATGACCTTGTGTACACCTTCATCATGTGGAGGAATAGCGCCAGCGCTGAACCCTCCCGGCACGAGGAGGCGTATGTTCAGCGGGGTGAGTTTAACAACCAAAATCTTGCCATATGCTACGCAGGATTGGCTGTTCTTATACTGGGCACACGTACGTAGATGGGCTCACGACGTATATACTGCCTTGGGCCGCTGCAAATCGAAAATAACTCGGGTTAGATGCGCAAGGGTGACAGCTCTCGTAAGAACTGGTGACTTACCGATGTCCTGGGTTCGGCTGTTTGTGGTCTTCACGAGTTGTCAAATGGTGAGTTAATGAATATTGAACCTATCAAGTACGCGACAGTGGCTCTATCAATGACAACGATCATGTCGTCTCTCCGCGCACGCATGCTATGCGGGAGGAACGCGTCCATTGCTTTAACAATTTAACATCACCGAAGAAATTAACCCCCAAACAAAGGCCGCCTTCCGGTCGAGTCTTTGTGGGAGACGCGGCGGCGGCAGCGGCCACTGCCAACAGCCAAAGACGTGCGTACGCACTCCAGCCCCTCTGAAAGCCCAAACACGCGGCCGTCAGCGCCAGCGTTGTTGCCGAGCAGTCGGTCCGGTCGCCCCAAAATGCGGCATCGGCCACTCTGCTTACACAACCCCAGCGAACGGCACATCGAGCGGCGGCAGTAGCCCCGACCCCGATTGACCACTTCGTTTCGGACTCCGAGCCGCCGGCGTCGGGCAAAGCAAAAGGGACACCCCGAAAAGATCGTCGTAAGTACAGTACCCGTCGCGGGGAGGAACGCACAATCCCGACGCCGCCGTACGAGCGCGAGAACCCCACTGGGAATCCGAAGGATTTCGCCTCGCTAAAAAAAGGGGGGAGAGGAATGTCCCTTTTTTTTGGGTTTCTCAGCTTATTACTGCATATTGCATGCGCTCTCTGTACGTTGGACGTCCAGAACTCGAGGGCTTTCTTTCCCAAAACGAAACACGTCGGCGGGATGCCGGTGCCGACTCGCCCGTGCCAGTGACGAGCCGAGTTTTGGAGCCGCCGTATTCGGTCATTTACTAGTTGCGCCACCCGCCGTGAAGTTTCATGAATCGGCGGGGCTGTCACCGGCAAGAAGTGGCTTTTGTACGTACAGCGTTGTATCACTTCATGATGTGCTTTCAATGTCCACGCCACGTCACGGGCAGAAATGGTAGTGTTGCGTTCCTAACGGCGGCTCAAGTCCGCCCCCCGCTCAAGCTGTCAAAATTAAATCAGGGATGCACCGGAAGCTAACTCTGTCTCTAAACGTAACTAAACGTAACAGACACTTGCGATGAAGGCACAGGCTGGATTTAAGTCCCATGACGTCTCAAAAGAATGGGCCAAGTGGAGGAATGTGACAAAATGCGCTACACCATGGACATGTGTGATATGACAAGTTTACAAGACTGACGCCGACTAGAGATTAGTAAATACAGTTGGTCAAGTATCGTGTATGATGACGCAGTAATATAAGTGTATAGTTCGAGAGGAAACAGCTTGCTAATGAGCAGAATCACCGCCGCTTCAGTGAGTGATGCTGAGAAGTCCATTCTGCAGAATTGTGGGTGCTCGCGGCGGGGACGGAGGTATTCGTTGGTTGAGGATGATGTTTTTGTAACCCAACGGATCCCTCGAGGAACTCGACTTCAGCCGCCAGTTTCTGGTTCTCTATCTTGAGCTGCTGCAACTCAAACTGCCAGCTGCCTTCTTGAGCAGCATCCTGCTCCGAGAATACATTGCCCCGGGATACAGAGGGTAGCAATTGGCGTTCTATAGTTGACTTGATCGAAATGGGCCTGATCTGACAAACGATGGGGAGCCGTCGGAGATCAGGTTGGGAGTCTGCACCAGCGGGCAATGGATAGAGCGTAATATTCAGGTGGGTATAATCTCCGCCCTTCTGCCTGGCCCGGCACTCGACAACTTCCGTACTCCTGTTTTTACCTTGAGCAGCACGTTGAAGTGCAGCTCCCAGAGAATTGGCAGTGGAAGGCTCCGGGATGATGTCGCTGAGGGACATGCCAATAATCTCGCCAATACCCCAACCCAGAACATTCTTCACGTTGGCACTCATGAAGAGCACAGTACCACCAATGCTCAACATGCCCCATACTTCGCAAGCGGGGTCCGCTCGTCCGCCAACCTGGTCCTGCCATACAACATCGGGCGCAGGCTTCCAACCAAATCGAGGCATTGTACGAGGGCGAGCGCTCAAAATGATTGCTTTTCGCCCCTTCCCTGGCTCGACGTGTAGACGCCCTGTGCACTCGATCCAAACGTATGCATCCCGCTTGGTTCTAGCCCTGAAGAGGAGGTTGACCGTTTTCGGGATGCTGGGCAAACTTGATACGAAGCGTTGTCCTTCCTGTGGACCCAAAATCGTTGAAGACTCTTTGAGCTCGCGCATCAGGGGAACGATGTCCGAGGGGTGGCAGTAATCAACGACCGATTTACCAGCCATCTCTTCAGGAGAATATTCTAATGCACGGGTGATTGAGGGCGCAATGTAGAGAAATGAACCCTTGAGGGAAAGAACCAGAAGGAAGTCCGGCATGGCGTTAAGTAAAAGAAGGCTAAGCGGATGGTTTCCTTCTTGAGATTCTGCATCTTCAGCGCTCGATGTTGGTGCCGAAATCGATGCCATAAATGAAGCATCGTTGAGAAGATTGCGGAGGTCCTCGGAGACGGCGTTCAAGACATAGTTATGATTCCGGCGATCCCTGAGGGAAGGACTGGGGGTATTAGGGAGAGCAAGGCTAGACCTGTAGTTGACCATGTAGTTCCCGTCCCTGAGTTTCTGTAGGACAGCGTTCGGTTGCTCCGTTAGGTCAACTTGGAAGCCGACGTGGAATACGACATCGTTTTGTTCTTCAGGACCATTGGCAACGCCGCCGGCAACAGGAATGATGGTGACAAGGTTGATGAAAGCAGAACCGTCCTTTCTGTAATTGATAAGATATGTCTGGCACTCCTTGTCATCGGCGAGGCTTTTCTTCATAAGGGCAACTGCATCTGGGGCGGTATACTGTCGTCGTTCTCCTTTCGCAACGCAGCCGCCAGGTGCCTGGAGGAAGCGGCAGTTACGACCAAGCACTTCATGCTCGTCGTATCCCGTGAGACGATAGAAGGAAGGGGAGGCATAAACGATGGGACTGTCGTGTCGGCGCACGTCGACTACGACGAAAGAACAAGACATGTCAACGGGGCCGAGGGTGATGCTCGGATTCGGTCGAGTAGCGATGCGACCTAGGATGGATAGGAGGTCAAAACCGGAGGATGAGTATACCGGCAAGCCAAGAGACGAAGGTGCGGAAAACGAAGGAGTCCATGAGGAAGAAGCCTCGGTACTGTTTTGTAGGACCGACGGTTGTACAGGCAGAACTTTGGGGGAAGGTGGAAGGGCACTTGCAAGGGGTGCATGGGGTTGGACAGCACCGGAGAGGGAGGAGGAGCTCGCTACAAGATATTCACTCTCAGAAGCTTGGCTCGGATGAAAATATTTTGAGCCAGGAGGTGCGAAGCTAGAGAAGTTGAGAGCGATAGATATGATGATTGCATTCGTACGTACACGTTTTGTGAGCCATGAACAAAACCGGCGTTGGCAATCCATGCTGAAGCAAGGGATTCGTCGGAGGATATAAAGCTTGCGGGAAGAACTTCTGCGCCACCACCAGGTGCTAGGGTTGGTGGTCCATCTAGCATGAACTGTGGCATCTGAAAGTGGAGATATGGTGGAACGGCTAAGGGGTCAAGGGCGGAACCTAATGAGGAAGGGTGGTAGGATTGAACGTATGCATGGTCATTTATCGAAGAGGGTGTGGGAGATGGGACGGAGGAATCTTGAGGATGGCGGAGATAACGCTCAAAGGGCATCGTGTATGATGGGGCGGGGTAGAGATGGAGGAGGGGAAGGTAAAGAGAAAGGGAGGAGAGGTAAAGGTAAAGGGAAAGGGAAAGAGAAAGAGAAAGAAACCCTCTCCGCTGACCAGTGTCAGTAATGAAATCCAGCTAAGTTCACCGGCACCGGCCCGGCTTAGTTGACTTGGCAGTTCCATCCACATGCTCGCCGTTCGTTGGCATCCCCCTGCTTTCGATATCAGACTAGAATCCGTTCCTATTCCGACGTGAGCTCATTTCTTACTTTCTCTATTTCGTTCTCATCTTTCAAAAATAGCATCCAGCATCCTGACGATGCAATCATCAAAATAAAGGTCTCCGTTTGGCTTGTCTTGTACCCTTTTATCCCTTCATAACACCATAACGATTGCAGTTTTCCGGCCTGTGCGGCAGTGATCTCCACGTCTATCGCGGTCACGAAGACGTGAGCGAGACGTCGGTCTAGGCTCAAACCTTCTCGTTCCATTAACTGATTGTACTTACGTCTTCATCAGCCACATTTGTGGACATGAATTTATCGGCCATGTCGTCGCTCTGGGTTCTTCGTTTCACCCAGGATCTCCGCCATCTCGTCCTGCACTGTATGCGTCCCTCAAGGTAGGCGACAAGGTCATTTCTCCTTTCTCTATCTCCTGTGGCGAATGCGAGTAGGCCTACTTTATACCTCACCACTAGATCTACCTAACCACACTTGTGTCGTCCGTCCCAGGTATTGTAGAATCGGCTTCACTGCTCGTTGTCTTTCCTCTCTTGTCTTTGGCTCTCCCGCTCTACAAGGCGGTCAGGCCCAATATGTACGGGTCCCCCTCGCCGGCGGAACACTGTTATCTTTGTCCGCCGTATCAACTTCGGTTGACGATCCACTCTCCCTTCCTCAAGAGCTGTCATACTTGCCAGATCCCACCCTTCTTCTCCTCGCAGACACACTTCCAACTGGGCTTTTTGTCGTTCTCCAAGCTTGCACGCATCCCAAACTTGCTCCGATCTTCACGGGCATCCCATGGCCCCGCAATGTTGGTCATCTTGCCCAAGATGGTCTTTTATTAGGCACTCCTTTGCCATATCTGTCTGCTACGGATAAAGTTCTTGATGTGGGCATTGTCGGGCTTGGTCCCGTTGGCCTTGTGAGCTTTTACAATTACCTCATATCAAACGAGTGAAAGACGTTTACGGCCTTCGAGTGTGCCACACTCGCTCTTCTCGACCATCTTACTAGAGCCAATGTGCGACACCGCATCATCGCCGTTGACACAAATGGCTCCCGTCGTGCTAAAATGCAGAAAATATATGATGTGCTTCCCGCGGATGCCAGGGGAATGTCGGGGGACGAATTCATTATAACGGATATTGCCGATGCGCCAAACGTAGTTCGGTCTTGGGGGCGGGGTGGGTGCCGTGCCGTTCTCGAAGTAATAGCTACACCCTCGGGGCCGGGTTTTCTTGGCGCTCAACCATCATTGTAGGTCGTTGGCAAGCCCGCTGCCCTAGAGCTCTCCCTTGCTCTTCTCGCCCCATCTGGTGTCCTATCTTCCTGCGGTGTGCACCAGGCACACCAACTCCCCTTCACAGGTCGTGAACTCTACAACCAAAATGTAAGCCTTGAGTTTGGGCGTTGCAGCGTACAATCGGTCCTTGTCGCTGCCGCGGGGCTTCTCTTGCGCAAAAGGGAGGTGCTGGGTGCCATCGGAGAGAGTGGGGTCGTGGATAGAGTCATCCCGCTTAGTGATGCGGTGGGTGCCTACGAAGCGTTTGAACAAGGCGTATATGGAAAGGTAGTTTTCGACCCGTGGACATAAATCGGTATGCTTCCCACTCGCCCGACTCCATATTATTCAACTTGACGTCTACTGCCCGTCTAGTATCGCATAAAGCCACTGAGTCACTGGTCCAGTAAGCTGTCGACGAACAAGGCGAAGGAATCGCAAACTTCGTCAGGCGGTCTAACGCCTTCCCTGGTCTCATCTCCGTCTCTGTACTTTCCTGACCTAACTGCATACCGTTAATCCCGGTCATTGTCATAACAAGAAATAAAACATGAGATGCGCGTACCCAATACTCGCCAGAATCCCAGTTCAACCGCACCATCGCCGAGATCGTTCTGAACATCATCTCCGATCACCGCAACAACACCCCCTTGATCGTGCATGTCGGACTCCAGGCTGCCCAGGACCAACTCAAAGAACCTCCGTTCGGGTTTCCCAACGATTTCTGCAGTCCTCCCGCTGGCATTTTCTAGTGCTGCGACGAAAGGCCCTGGCCCGAGGGAAAGGGCACCATCAGAGTCCCCAATGTACCGCGCGCGGTGGGTGGCAATAAGGGGGTAGTCTGATCGTGGCTGTCCACGCTGCGTGGGATGTTCATTCATGAGTACACGGAATGCCGTGTTGAGTGCAACATAATCAAACTGAGTGGGTGCAAAGGCGACAACGACGGAATCATATGGGAGCGCTGTGTCATCGTGGATACCACGCCTGCACTCCTCTGCAGCCGACTCGGAAGCTAGTATGAATGGCCTGTATGTCCCCATTAGAGGACCCGTCCCCGCGAGTAATGTGGGTCCGAAACGTACCTGGTCAGGCCCTTAGCTCGCAACAGAGAATTCACGGCTCCGATACTCGTCCATACTTCGTTATCATGCGTCTCGATACCCATCTTCGCCAGTTGACTTCGCAATGCACCTGTCGATTCCTTGCTCGTATTGCTGCAGAACCGGAAAGGTATCGAGGAGGCGAGGAGGCGTTGTATTGCATGTGGGGCTCCTGGTATGGGTTGGGTGGCAACGTGAATTGTGCCCGAGAGATCGATGAGTAATGCCCGGATTGCCGGTCGTGGTGCCATAGAGGTGTGGGACAGGGACGAGATAGCCTCGCGCCGGTGGCGCCTCGATGGTGTAAGGCAACTGTGGCAGGGAAAGGCAGTGGGTGGATAGAGAATCTGCGGCACATCATGGGGGGGAGCCCCATCAGGTATCTGAGCTACGGTAACAAGCGACTGAAACGTTCTCATTCATCCTGTCCATCCAGTCGCCTCACAGCCTCGTGTTTTCTGCCCATTGGTAACCCATGTTAGGTACCCTCCCGTGTGTGCAAGCCCAAAATATAAAAGACATCTGATAGAAAGTCCGGAACAGCCCTACCATACGTTATATTCGGTTACCGACTTCCCTCAAATCATAGCCGGCACGACAGGGCGTGTGAAGCATGGATGAGAACCGTGAGGTCCACATGGTGGTTGCAGGCATCCCGAATGGCATTACTTTGCTACACGGAGGTGGCTTCTTAATGGCGCACTCAATTCTCGGGTACATCGATGGACGGGACGGAAGTGGTGTGCGAGTGCCAAGAGAACGTGGGCTCGTAATGGTACCAGTGAGTTAAAAGAAACAGATGTTTGAAACTACTAGTAGCAGACAAGCGACGATCCATGAACAGAATCAGCCCTCAATCGAACTTCATCGGAGCTAAAGTCGCTAAATATGAGCGACCCGACACGGTAAGTCGCCAGGTAACTCTGTAACGTCCTGATCAGAGGTCTTGAGTAATCTGAGTCGCTTGAGGCGTACTATAACTTGCGGACGGACATGAAAATTGTGCCTACCCTGCAAAACTCCTAAGTCTGTCTTATCATGGGATATTGAATCTACAGCACCATACCTAAATGGGTCCAAGTCCTAAATGGCTGTAAACACCTATTTTGCCGATGTACCATTGTGAACCAGTACCATTACGCACTTTGTTTGTAACTAAGCCACACCCTCTCCACCGGCATTGTCTCCAGTGTCAAGGCAATCGGTACAGCCTCCAGGTCCAGGGAACATCGGTCCAAAAAAAATATAGGCGCCCATGAATAAATTTAGAATGACAACATGGCGAGCTTAAAATTTTGGTATAATATCCACATAGACCGTGCAAATACAATTTTTTTTTACGACACCTCTTGAGTGCATATATAAAAAGTGTGTGTAGGAGATCATTGCTTTTCACGACAAAACTCCGTCCTTGCACACATGGACGACAGACTTTACTCCCCGACTGATAGTTTCTCTTGCCCTTACTCGCACCAGGTGAGGTGGTTCTGATCTAAGTTGTGAGCGTCTGTAGTTGAGACTAGATTCTCCCCGCTTCCAAGCCACCACCAGTGCCCTGTCCCAAATGCAAGGAGCCATATACACGCCAAGAAGAATTGTGTCGACACTTACTTTCGCTTCATCTCCCCTGCTGGATCTACTGTCCATACCCGCCTTGCTCCTGGAGGGGGCACGGTGAGGAAGACTTCCAGAGGCATTTGGATGGCCAACAGTGTGGTCCAAGACCCGAGCGGGAGCAATACGAGATATACATAACAGATTTAGTCCTAGACTGGATCCTCGAGGGCGTCTCCGTTGAAAGAGCAGCGAGTTACGCACTAGACTTCGTAGCAGAAAGGGCACTGGAGCTAGGGAGGGTGGAGGAGTGGAGAGATCTGTGGGGCGACAGAGGGAAGACAGCTCGGCGTCGCCGTACAGGCTAGTGTCATCGAGGCGCTGCATGTAGTTCCTTCACACTATTACGCTAATACTAGCCCCCGAGGTGACGGTAGCCTAGTACGTTAGGCCCTGAGGCACAGAGCGACTGTGGGCAGGCATTATATCTACGCCCAGACTCACTAGATGTCACAGAAAAGTAGTTTATATGACGTACGACTATTCGTTAGATGCATCTCCTGTCAGTGAGAGCTAACCCGGAAGCTCTCAGAGTGACGCGTGTTCGATTAGTCGAGATTTGGACTGGACACTGTGTGTGGTTCACAGAAGTTGTCTGGTTGACCAGGACGTTAACTCGTTGCCTTTTGAAACACAGTAAGACAATGAACAGAACTCACAGATCATTCGTGATACGTTAAGTCGGTTAAGATCAAAACATGTCTTTTGTTTTCGTCATAAGGCAGGGTCCTCCCGAGCGGTCTAGAGGGACTACGCCGAATGCTACAATACAAATAACATCACTTACTACACTGGCGTCAGGGTTGAAGGCGTTGTCCGCAGCGACTTGCCCCCCGATTTCCGAGTCTCCGGTGAGCAAGTTGACGATGCCGATGACTGGCCAAAAGGGACAGCATGGATGACTCGGAATGATCCAAGGACATCCGGATCGACATGGTGTTTCGCTCTTCTTCGGCTGTCTACTCGTGAAAAGTCAAAGTCGTCCTAAGTGTACAGTCTATCCGTCCGATAGTACTGGTGAACCTGCAGTGGTGTCCGCCGTTCTCCGCCGAGTCTGATGACCATAACGTGTGCCGGATTTGCTATCGAAAGGTTATGTCACGATTGTGCCAAGGGCGCGATCTACGCTCGCTTAGTACGATAGATGGTACGTAGACTCAAGATCTCAAGATCTCAAAGGGGTACTGCTGTCGGTGCGAGTAATTTAACTGGACTTAGGTACACGCGAGGTAGTGCACAGTATTTATTATATCGAAAATTTCTCTGCTCACGTTCTATGTAAAGTAACTATGACTCAGATGTACACACCTGCATTTCCCGCCTCGCAGGACCCTGACAGGTGCAATTTCCGTGATGAAGAACGAATCAACGTTTACGCCGACCAAGCTCACCGTGACCAATCACGAAAATCAGTCTCGTGTTCGAAAAAAATTACGTTTTCAAATTAGAAAAGGAAAAGCTACAGCTTTGGTACGTACGCCGTTGCGTACAGAACCGCATGCGCTGTACATGCTGCACCGGAAATGTTGTATTGAAAAGACCCCGTCGCCGTTAGGCGGGACAAAAAATTCGATCAGAACACACGGTGCGGCAGCCTAGTAGGAGAGATTGAAGGAAAGTGTGCGACTCGAATGCTTGTTCGATTACTGTCCTTTTTTGCCTCCCTCGGTCTCTACAATGTCTAACTTGGACTCAACATGGCAGGAAGCGCATTACCAACGATGCAACCAGAAGCAGCTCCATGAGCTCTCTAGCGGTCCACCGAAATCAGAGGTGGTGAGAAAACTGAGTGCAATGAGGGGAATGAGTGAACACTGAACCTCAAGATTCCGTACCGCTGTGCCATGATCGAGGACCCTTGTCCTCACCGTTTTTTTTATCAATGACTCAGGTGCAGGATCTGGCCAAGCGACGACAAATTGCTCACGTCGAACTGTTGCTTTGTCATGCTTCATCCTGGGTTCAGATGCCCCATAGCCAGGGGTCTGGATACTCTCAATAATGATAGCCTGAGTAGAAGTAGCAGTGAAAGCAACAAGTACTACTAGACAGAAAAGGATTCAATGCCAGTGCTATGGTCAAGAATCGTGGTAACACGCGGCGGCCTGGCAGTGCCAGTGGGCCCACTGCATGACCGATTAAACACGACACCATCGAAAAGTTGGAGTCCAAGTCGGAACGACTCGGCGACTACCACTGCCTACTACATGCCAAGGCCCATAACTTGAATTGGCACTGGCAATGGTTGCATTTACAGTACTATCATTCACAAGTGCAACAGCCTGTTCTATTTACCCACGGGAGATCACAGCCAAGTATCTGGAGCAACTTACTCCGACTACCGGGACAAGAATGGAACTCCTGCGATACGGGTGCTTACCGTTCTGCCAGCGGGCAGTGAAAAAAAAGAATGTGTTTGGTGTGGGCCGGGTGGCACGGTTCCCGGATGGCCGCGATCATGATCGGCGGCAAACCTCTTACTGTAATTCGTAGATGGTTCAACCGCTATTCCCTTAAGCCATGAACGGCTGCAGTCTGGCAGACGCTGGCAGGCCCCGCGAGAAAACGTACGATTGTAGTAACAGACTCTGAGCGCTGCTACCGTTTTCGCAGGGCGTGTCAGTGCTAGCATTGTAGCCGTTCGGGCTCTTATTCCATCCAGTGGCATCCACCGACTTGGTAGGTGGCGTATTTCAATCCATACCTCCTCCACTGATGGCCCGGGATATGGGTTATTGGAGGGTTATAATGAACTTTTGTACTAGTAGTATGCCAGTGGGTTAAGTGGGGTTACGTATCAGTGTTGCATCAATACTCCTCTTCGCCCTGGACGCCCCTCCACTGTGCCTTTTTGACTTTCATTACTGAACAGTCGCACTGGTATGTCGTATTTCTCCGCGCATAACAATTGGATTGTCTTACCCCTTGGCACTGCTGTGATGGAATCCACCGCCGCCCAGACCCGGGCAAATCTTGTTAGGCGCGTACAGTATCTCCCCGCCGCGACGCGGGGTCTCTTTCCTGTCTGTCCCTGGCCCATACGCATGCAGGAAACAATGAAGTGCATCTGGGCCGTCCCTTGCCGCTGCTGTGATGAAATTCACTGCCCGGACAGACCCTGCCAGGTTCCTACGTATCTCCCCGTCGTGACGCGGAGTCTCCTCCCCGTGTCCCATGGTTGGCACACCTGCAGGAGGCAATACTGTGCCATTTGGGGGCTCACAGATGACGCGAATGGGCGGTTCATGTTATCTCTCCCTGGCACGATGGACTGAACCGCAAGCTATAAAGAGTACTAGTCTACACGGGTGGAATTTCCCCGAGTCTTCATCCCCAGCTGCCATTTTCTACGTCTATCCGTGTTGTAAGAAGACATGTCATTTAATGAGACCCCAGATGGAGAAGCTTACTCTACTGCTGAGGCCTCTAGCCGCTACTCGCTCCAAGCCCAGGTAAGGTAGTTCTCGTTTCCATTGACTCGGATACGCCTTCCGCATACCCTTCGCCGCGATATTTTCTGACCCGCCGTGTTTCGCTATGCTCAATAACACCCCGTTTTAGTATATTTTTCCCTCTACGGTCAACGATGAAAGCCATCTGATTGAAAGAGGTTTCCTACATCCTCATGGCCCTCAAGGGCCTCAACAAGTAAGCTGGTCTCTGTCTAATGAATCTGTTAACGACTCTTCAGTTTGTTCCGCCACTGGCAGTGCCCTTCCGAAATCAAGTGCTCTCCACTTCGTGCTACCCGCACATACCCTCTGGTCACCAGCAGTGCCAGAAATGCCAGAGATTATTCTCCCGTAAGCAAGAGCGGGACCGACACCTCCGGTTGTACCTCCCGCACTGGATTTATTGCTCATCACCGCGTTGCCCCTGGAGAGGCGATCGTCCCGACATCTTCAAAAAGCATTGGGAAGATAAACACGGAGACGAAGGTCCAGTTCCTGTGCGGGGACAATTCGAGATATACGGCCCAGAACAAGTAGTGAAGTTGATCATCCTCGGTGTCATGTCCGTCGACGATGCGGCGACCTATGCACTTTCACTGGTCGAAGCAAGGAGTTGGGAGCTCGGAAAGCAAGGCGTATGGGAGGATTCGTGGGGTCGCAGAGTGAGGAAGGCTCGACAGTGATTCCGAATACGATTCCAGTTCCCTTTTTTCCTACCTTGTTTGCTGCCATAGTCTTACTTAGACTCAAGACCGCAGATGAGCTCATGTCGAACAATTGCTTCATCATGTCCCATCCTGAATTAGATGCCTCATAGCCAGAGTGCAAGTAGAGATGGTGAGGGTGTGAATGGACACTCAGTGCCAGTGGTAGCAAAAGCAGCAGTGAAAGCAACATACACTAGACAGCAAGGATTCGGTGCTATGATCAAGAGCCCGTGGTCACGGTGTAAACTCAGCGGCGCCTGGCAGTGGCCCCAAGGTCAATGAAACCCGTAACGCCGTTGAAATGTTGATGGACTGCTACCGTATGCTACGCAATGGGTTGTATTCATAGTACTAGCACCAACGAAGGAAACTGGGGCGGTTGTCTCCGTTCAATCAGTCATAACCCTGATACCATGGGGACATTACACTCGAGACAAGAGGAGATCGTGTGCCAAAGCTTAAGATATTGTACAATTCAATCCAACGAAAGCAACCCCAGGAATTTCCTTACAGCTGACCCAAGACAAATTCATCCTCATCGAAACTCATTCGATTCTCACCCGGGTGCATAACGAGACTAAGAGTCCGTTCGGTCGCGAGAATCTGGGATTATAAGCCAGCTTCTGCGCGCCAAATAAAATAATCTGATTCTGGCTCTTTTGTGGCTTTCGTTGGCGTGGTGTGACAGATAAATCACCGCGCATAGAACCTGGCTTATACTCGCAGCCGAACGGACTCTAGACGAGACACCTCAACGCCATCACACTGCAGTACTATGGATTAGGCACCGCTGTTTCAAATGATCATTACGCGCGCACCGTTGTCGGAGACCGGAGCGGAAGGATCCAGCCAATGTCACACTGGCAGGCACCAGTGGAGGGCAACAATAGTAGCGGCCCGTGGGTGCTGTTGCGTTGGTAAGGCAACCATCGAAACTTGCAGTGCCTCATTCTAACAGTATCTGCGCCGTGATGATACGATGATACATAGAATTGGTTACGTTCCACCTCATATGGTGCATGGAGCGCGCCGAGTGATCCAGTATCTCCGGGACATGATATGCCAGTGTCCGCGATAATTG
>QLOS01000792.1:0-10963 GCA_003313725.1 Russula sp. MG48 | reverse complement strand
TCAAGACCTCATATACGACTCCTTCCACAAAGGTCCCGATTCCCTGCGAGCTGTGCAAGAAGGTCAACGACTCGGAAATGAAACAATTTCCGATCTTTTGGAGATATGATCTACACGAGTACATTCGTACGGGCCACCCTCACCGGCTCGCCCGGTGGACGGTACGGAGATATTATTCTTCTTACACATCTGGGCTTTGTACTCGAGCTCGACAGTCTTGCCGACGCTGACGAGACCACGAGCGGTCTTCATGCCGTCTGCGACACCACCTGAACCCGGCAAGCGCATGATTTCGAGGATAGTGATAAGAGCGAGCTTCTCGGATTTGATGAGGGACAGGAAGGGTCCCAAGTGGCTGACGGTGCTTTCTGGCCAGAATAGCAACTGTGCGGAGGGTAAGTTGAGGTGCCGGGTTTGAACCAAATGAACCCACCGGCATAGCCGTAAGTCCTGTTTCCTCAGAATCGAGTCGCCTAGCCCAAGCGTTTTGAAAAGTTCGGCCTGCCGTCGCATGCATTGGACTGCGACATCATAAACAGAATCTTTTGTCGCGCAGCGAGATCCTCTGAGAGTACTCATCGCGCAAGGGAGACGTGTGCGAGGTGCTTCCGAAGAAGGTCGAGGTTGAAGGGAATTTGTGTCTGTGTCCCTCCTGAGGGGGCATCATATTCGTTCAGAACCGGCTGCGACAACGTTAGTGACGTGGCAAGATGCTGGAGTAAAAGGAACCTACTGTGGTGACACCAACGGGGCGGACTTCGGGCATGTCCGAGTCCAAGTACGGATCGGGAAGAGATGAGCCCATAGCTTCTGCCTGGCTGAGTTTACAGTGACACAGGGGACGTGGGGAAGGCGAGACACAGTGTACCTCAAGCAAGCTATTAGCGCCAGGGCATACGCGCCCGTCGTGATCGCAACCTTCTCCTGCGGGCCCGAGTCCGGGCGCGGTGCTCTTCTCTTCTCTTCTTGGGCTGGGCCGACTCGACCTGCTTAAAATCCCCGAAGATCCTCTCGAGCTTCTCTACCGAGATGTCATAGCCTGTGTCGCGCACGATAAGCTCGACAGTGACCTGGTTTGCGTCCCGGAGACCCTCTGGCTCGTTAATCGCGTGGCACGACACGGTGATGGAGCCCCGTTGCGTGTATTTCACTGACGAGGCACGATCTGGGTTGCTGAACGTGGTGCGAGGTAATTGCAAAGCACTAGTCAGAAGAGGATACCTACTCCAGCTGAACCAACTCCATGAAGTTCATAGTTGCCTACGATATTCATGCCAGCACCAACTTCTGGAGCCTCGCGAAGGTTTTTGGAGAACGTAGACACCTGCCGGATGTTGAAGGTCAAGTGACGTAGAGTGGTTGAACAGGAGTAACAAACCTCTTGCAAAGACATATTGGACAAGAACGTTACAATGTTACCCAAGACGGAAACGCGACCGGACTCGTCGGCATTTTTCCCAAGCAGAGAGGGTGCCAAGGAGCAGGAAAGAAAAAGGATGCCTTTTTTTTTTCAGAATGGACACAAAACTCGCCGCTACAGTATGGCTTGAATAGGCTGCGTGAGGAGGTGGCTCAACTTGAAGCGAGCAACGCACGTTGACGGGCCCGGGCCCGATACCTCCCAAAGAAGGAACCCAGGCGATTAACCCTGTCCTCCGATTGACTTGCTCTTCTCTTCATTCATACGCGACCGGTCACGTCCCGAGCTTCAGTCACAGGCGTTCAGGCCACTCTGACAGGACTCTTGCACAATAACTCGTCGGATGTATAAGTACAATATGCCGTTGGGTTGATTTGTCTCAGGTCCGAGTCCCCATATACAGTACCTTCATCAGACTGTGACCCCCAAATGCTTCCCAATCTTCCAGATCCCTCTCTTCGCCAACCATTGACCCTCACTGCCGTCATACCCTTGTATCTGTGCTATTATGCAATGGCAGTGCTTGCTATTCTCCCAAACACATTCATTCTCAAACTCTCGTTATTGCCATTCATCGTTTGGCAGGCCTGGACGTGTGCTGTCGGATTGGATTTTTCAATGTGGTTGGCACAATTACTCGGACTCCAAAGTGCTGACCGGCTCCAATTCTGGAATTGTTCGTTTGTGGTGCGCCGATCCCTGCCTATCTTGACGTTCTCTAATGTAGATCTGCTAAGACTTACTTACTCACAGGCTTCAATGTTGTTTATGGCATTCAGGTCGTTTGAGTGGACGTTCATCAAGAGACCGTTGAGGAAGTACGAACTACAGAAGGATCAAGTGACTCCCATCGAACGGCCTTTGTATGTCTCAAATGTCCTCCTGGATGCCTTTGATCTCTTCTGCAATCAACGCGGAATTGGATGGTCGTGGTCATCAAATCCATTCCCCCGCGAGAGCACCCTGCCGCTCTCGATAGCCTCAGTTTGGGCTAAAATGCTCTTGAAGTTCACGGCATTTGACACCTCATTATATATCATACACCGTGTCTCCCCCTCAGTTAACAACCCTGGGGGTGGCAGTCTCTTCGACCCGACCCTCAGCCTTCTACCCCGCACGGCCCTGGCTGCGTTTTCCGCTATTTGTGGAGGCGTGTGGGTGTACGCGTTTGTAGACTCGATGTATCATATTGCGACGTTGATCGGGCGAATCATCCTCCGACAGCCAGCGTGGCAGTGGCCGCGTCTCACCCACCGACCTTGGATGGCCACCTCGATTCAAGAGTTTTGGAGCTTCCGCTGGCACCAGTTCTTCCGACATTTCTTCATCGTCTTTGGGGCACGTCCTGGTGGAGCACTCCTAGGAAAGCCTGGTGCAGTCATGGGCGCATTCACCGTATCCGCTTTCATCCACTATATTGGCGTGTGGGGGCTCGGGAATGGGATAGAATTCAGCACCTCTGGTGGGTTCTTCCTTCTCATGGGCCTCGGTGCCGTTATGGAGGACGCGTTCAAACATGCGACGGGGTTGCGAGTGCAAGGATGGATTGGCTGGTCATGGACGATGTTATGGACGCTCGTGTGGGGTACATTCATGCTGGATGGGTGGGCCCGACGTGGAATGCTCGCAAATGACTTCTTCCCGGATCGTCTTCGACCCGGAAAGATGCTCGTCGATACTATCATTACTCTATCGAGCAAATGACACCCCCATGAAAAACCTCGTATAGACGAAATCTGTATCGAAGACTTACTGGCTATCATGTCGAACTTTTCGACTATCGTCTCTTGTATGTTTCGATATCTACTGCCCAGCCTGGGCCAGCCATATGTCCCAAAAGGGGCAAGATAGTGAATGCATGGGCAATTATTGTCGACATGACGTCCACCAACGCGGTATGCCCGTTTCTGTACTGAGTGAATGTCACGTAGAGATGGAAGCGCACAACTAAAGTGGATCCGAAAGAAAAGTGGGGCATATTTCAATAGGTTCCTAGTACTGCCAGCGACTCGGACTGTTCAGGGAACTTCCTCTTCTTCAGCATTTGTAAAACAAATGACGTCTACGTGATGCCTACTATCGCGAGTTTTACGAAGCCTCGTTGGACCAAGATTGTGACTATGATAGCCTGAGGTACCTCTCGTACGAACTTGGCAAGTCTGAGAGGTAGGAACCAAAGGAAAGGAAACGTGACAATTTAACAAATACGTTGTCATATTGCGGCTGGCTTCACTCTGTCATGTCGCGAAGTCGGAGTACAGTATAACCTTCAAGTTGGCACTTCCCCGTCACGATGCCGCGCTTAGTCCGAGTCGTCCAAAACGTCAAAGCGGCAAGTCTCCATGTACTGTCATGAATGTCATTAGCTTCGATTGCTGGTCTCTGCAAGCATGACCTTGAATTGCCGTCGTCGTCGCTCGGGCGTCCCCACGTACTAGGCTCACCACCGTGGTCGATTTGGAATGGGAACGATCCGAGGCCCGTAGACATAGCAGAGAGTTGCGACCCTGTAGACATGTCAAAGATCTGTCGATTGGGTGGCTCCTGAGAGGGGCGAGCGCGGCGGCGTAAGAAGAGGACGGTTAGAAATCGGCGATGGGGACACAAAGGTGGAACTCTCGAGGATCGAATCTGCACCACCAGACACGCCAGAAGGGAGAGATACTCCCTAAATCGCAACCCAGTAGCACGGGAGAACAGACACAGAGGATATACCTTTATGATGCGTAAGGTGACAATACCCGAGGCTCAAAACCTTGTGACTTCGAAGGGATGTCCACACATTTGCAAGTGTCTTGGAGATATCTTCTGATAAGTAGACCTCCTCTGCGTTGCATTGCGCAAGCAGCACCGTGAACACGCGCCAATGAGAAGCCGCCTATCAAAACGCGGTCGCTTGTATAGGGTAGACACGAAGTAAATGCCACCTCTCAAGCAAGGAGCGTAGTTTCAAGACATGAGTACTAGTAGGGCCTTGTTGGTAGTCCTCTTTTTTTCGCTTTTATTTTCGAGGCTTCGAGTACAAAGCGAATTATCTGTAACTCCGAGTCCTCGCTCGCAGTCCCGGGATATCCTGGTCAAGCTGCAAGGGAAGATTGGTCCGCTCATTCAACGGGGTTACCCTCGGGCCATGGTAGTCCACCGTTGGATCGACCTCCCGGACCCTAAGTAGTATCGCGAGGTGCTATCAGCAGATAGGCAAGACGACAGTGCATTCATTGCATTGCGCCTCGCGAAGGAGGAGGGTAGGTCTCGAAGGCTTTTCTAAAAGTCTAAGAATCAATTGCTTCTACAGCGTATTATCTTAACGAACAATTGTGAGTTATGTGCATGGCCGCTAATTTAGAACGACTTACATGTGCCTATATGTCTACTATCTGCAACGACCTCCCTGCCGCCTTCTTGACGCGGTTCATGAAGGCCAAGCCTTCACGCTCCTCTGCAACTTCCTCCACATATATATGCTCTACACCCTGCTCCTCAAGACTGAGCAAGCCCTCGAACAGGCGTTGAGCCGCCCTGGCGGGCTCCGCGCTCTCGCCGAGCGAAAACGTGAGCCAGTGTGCCCCCTCCGACCGCGCACGTACCAACAACGGCGATCCGTCTTGCGCCATGAGGCCAACGCGACCGGAAGAGCCGCATCCGGCCTCCTCCCGAAAGAACGCATCCGCCGCCACGCGCCGCGCCGCGCCGTCGTCGTCCGGCGGCACCGGGGACGTGTACAGCAGTGTGACGGGTACGCCCGGCGCGTAATGGCGGTATTTCATCCCGGGCGTGGTCGGCGCATCCTCTTCGTGTCTCTCCAGCGCAAAGTCACGCCGGTGCACGAGCACGCGTGGGGGTACTGGCGGTGGCGGCAGCGAGACCCCGCACTGCAGATCCGGACCCGGATCGCTGAGCGCGGCGACGAGTTCCTCGACCGTCGCACCGCCTGGCCTGAGCACGCGCAGCGCGCCGTCAGCACCGAGTCCGTCGACGACGGTGCTCTCGAGGCCGACGGCACATGGGCCGCCGTCGAGGAGGAGCGGCAGGCGGCCGCTGCTGCCAAGATCGCGCAGCACGTGTGCGGCGCGGGTCGGGCTTGGCTTTCCTGAGGCGTTCGCGCTGGGCGCTGCGAGCGGTGCACCAGTCGCGGCGATGAGCGCGCGGGCCACTGAGTGTGCGGGCATCCTCACAGCGACGGTCGGATGACCTGCTGTGATGATGGACGGGACACGGGACGGCTCCACGGGGAAGAGAAGGGTGAGCGGACCAGGCCAGAATGTACGCATCAAGGTTGTGTAAGTGGGAGAGGGGATATAGGAAGACGGAAGGAGGGACGATAGCATCGAAAGGGAGGATATATGTACTATGAGCGGGTTGTCAGATGGTCGACCCTTGGTAGTGAAGATTTTGGTGGCAGCGGACGCATCAAGGGCCAGGGCACCGAGACCATAGACAGTCTCTGTCGGGAATGCAACAACCTGACCTGCTGTCAGGTGTTCAACAGCAGACGTGATGGCTTTTTCAGTCTCTAGGTCAGAGTAGACCGGGTTGTCACTGCCGGTGGAGAACGTGATCGATTCCGGGTTACACTTGAGAATTCGGGTACGAGGA
This sequence comes from Russula sp. MG48, assembly GCA_003313725.1. Classification (NCBI taxonomy): domain Eukaryota; kingdom Fungi; phylum Basidiomycota; class Agaricomycetes; order Russulales; family Russulaceae; genus Russula; species Russula sp. MG48. The sequence continues at coordinate 4,947 of QLOS01000792.1, read as the reverse complement.
GCTGCCATGGTGAAAATGGTTCTTATCGCAGAAATACTGGTCCCAGACTGGACATGAGGTAGCAATTTTAAGAAGAGGGTGTGGGCCAAGGACACAGACACCATGCATCATGATTGTGCAATCGAGTCATGACCAACTATGATACCGCAGGCGCTTCCCACGTTCAAGTTCTTTTACTGTGTCTCAATTGAATATGGTACATCATGGATATTTCACATATGTATTGTAACGGTTGCATCTTGAACCACGACAAAGGCTCAGACAAAGTTCGTCGAGCAGTGGATCACTCTAGCCGGTGGACGACAACGCCGAGGACGTGCAGGGCGCACGCGACCAGTGTGCTATAAGCCGTACACATGCGTGCGTGAGCACAAGGTGGAGGAGTCCCTGCGCCCAGAGATCTTGCGTGTCCCGCTGGAGAGTATTTGACTTATCGTGAAGGCAACGCGGGAGCACGAGGACGTCGAACTCGAACACATTCCCCTTGTTAGCAATTCTTGAGTCGTGCCATCGACCCACCAGAAGTCACAGCTGTGGACAAGGCGCTCTCTGTTCTTGAGGAACTCGGCGCTCTCGACCAGGAAGGCCGTTTGACCGCCCTTGGCCGGCACATGGTAGTACGAAGAAGGTCAACTCACCCCTACCAGCCTGCTCGCTATTCTTCAGGCTCTGCTTCCTCTTGACCTTCGTCTCGGAAAGGTGACTCAATTATGCCCGGCGGGCTGGCGGGTTCTGTTTCTGGCGCTTCTCAGATGCTCATTCTCACTACCGTCTTCCAATGTGTCGACCCGGTTTTGACCATCACAGCCTGCCTTTCCTCGAAGCCCATCATGATTCTCCTGAACCCCACTGGCATGGATAAGCGTGATGGAGCCACAGCGTCCGACCGACCAATTTTCTGATGTTGCCGACGTCCGGCACGGTCCGCTTGACGTCCAAACGAAGACTACCGTATACATCCAGGTTGACGACTATTAGCATGTATTCAGACGTGTAACCGTGTTGAACTCCCTCTCTTGCGGTGCCTCCTCTTGGACTAGCTGTACTCCGTACCCTCAACCATATCAATACTCCTGCCGGTGAGGTTCAGCATTTTTTTGGTTGGAAATGCGGGTCTAATGTTTGGAATTTTGAACAGAATTCAAGGAGCTCAGGGAGCAACGGCATAATGCTAAGAAGGATGAAACAGAACGTCTAGCGCGGCTTGAACGGGCTGAGGAGCGCTACGCTGTGCGCTCAGAACGCTCCAGTATCCTTCACAACTTACGACCGGCCGCCCAGATCCTACGCTCATGGGAGACAGCAGCTTTACGGCTCAGGGGTACCCGATCCACTATCAACTGGCTGTTGTCGGTGCCTCAGCAGGATCCTCGCTTATCGCGGACACGCCGGTGCGTCCCCTGCCCCTGCAGCCGCAATACGGTTACCCTATCTCTGGTGCAGCTCATTCTCTATATCCCGTCGCGCTGAGTATGCCTGCCCCTTCTACATAGTCCGACCATCCCACGCAATATGAGGGTGGTACACCTCCCCAGCCTGGTTCTACCCCTGGCATCTAGCCCAATGCGCTCATTCATGCAATGATGAAGTAGCGAGGCGTGTGGAGGGTCAGGTAATAGTAGTTGAGGACGTGCATGATCAATGGATGTGGCACGAGGTGAAGTGGGACTGCGACTGCCAGAGAAGGTTGAAAGTTCGCTTTGGGTGTGAATTCACGGGGAAGGACGGCACTCACTGCATAATGGCACATGGTGGTACCACCGATGCGGATTGAATCCACGTTGGTGGTACCACCATGTGCCATTATGCAGTGAGTGCCGTCCTTCCCCGTGAATTCACGCCCAAAGTGAACTTTCAACCTTCTCTGGCAGTCGCGGTCCCGCTTCACCTCGCGCCACATCCATTGATCATGCACGTCCTCAACTACTATTACCTGACCCTCCACGCGCGCCGCTACTTCATCGTGCACCTGCTCACCATCTACACCCTCTCCTTCCTCGCATTCAGCTCCCTCATCGTCTGCGTCACGCATGACTAGGACTGTCCCGGCAGTCTTTCACACTAAGTGTCATTTGAGTGAAAATACAAGTTTAATTCAGTGCCTTAATATTTTCAAATCTGCTACTACTAGCTAGTGACTCGTACTGCACGGGGTCTCAGGGGAAAGGAAATCAGGGCACACAAAGTTGCTGCGGTCGAGTGGTGGAGGCAGGTCCGTGTCGTCGTACCGCCCGCCGCCGCCGCCGCCGCCTCCGGCATTGGAAACTGCAGCGCTCGGGCGTAGCCTTCCAGCAGATGCGGTACCCCTTGCCCGGTAATCCTCCAGTGGCTCGCTGAGCAGCGCGTCTTCGAGGTTCGTCTCTCCATTGTCGTGTGGTGGCTGCTGCTGCTGCGTGGCCTCCGACTTGGCTTCGGAAGCCCAGACACACTGGGTAAGCTACTCAGATCGCTAAGACTGGCCTCAGGCCGACTCAGACATTCTAGAATTTGCTGATGCACCAGAAACTGACAGATGATCTAACTCGGCACATCGTGACTCGGACCCCTAAATCTTCCGAGTGCGATGTGTCCTGTGGGATGGAATTTCTTAACTGAATGTGGTGTAAGTCCGCTGCCCTGCGTAACTACAAATCCTAGGATTTACTAGACCTTCCGTCCGCAAACCGGTAACTTCGGTGATGCTGCAACGACCCTGGCACCCTGGTGCGCTACCAGACCATCGCTTCCCAACCTTCTGCCCTGCTCGCGTGCCACAACACCACCACCTGTCTCGCTTATTTCTCTGTTTCTTTCTAGATACCTTGCTGTGCTGCCTCATGTTCTCATTGATCTCACTATTTTCTAGTATGTTTCTTTCATTCTTTTACCGCGCCCTTTCAAGAGGCTGCTGCGGTGTCCAATGGTGATCTACTGAGGGCGCACGCACAATCTTACTAGTAAACTTTGTGATACGTACTCCACCTTACTCTTCGGTTCTGAGCTCTCGTCTCGACTTGTCCGCCGGGTCCAGTGTCTCCCAAACCTCCTGTGTGGGCATCATGCACTTCTATATTTCTGTATCTCAGTTCCTTCTTACCTTCCAATCCGTTCTCTTCGTACCCGCTAGCTTCGTAGGATTACTTCTGACCGCATACTCTACGATTTGGGTCATGCGCACCTGTGTTCTCTCATCTATTTACAGTCTCTACTTGTGCAGTGGATTAGAAGGGCAAGCGAAAAAAAACCTGAGAGCTCTCGCTCTCGCTCACCCCTCACAAAGCTGACACTCTCATCCTCCTTCGACCGGACCCCCTTTCGACCTGTCACATCCTGTCACAGTCCAAAAAAGGCTCGAATTCAAACTCAACATGGCGCATTCGCGAATCGTAACCGCGTTTGCCGATTAAATCTCCGACACGGCATCCCTCAGCCTGCGTGACAGAGGCCCTTTTTTCAATCTCATGTTTCTCGCAACTTTATACAGAAAAAAGACCACCATTGTGTTAAGAATGTCTACTAGAGCATATATACAAAGTTTGAGCTTAATTGAGCTCGTTTTGGTGAAGATATTTGAAGTGGTTGAAAGAGGGGCCTGGTCAAAGGAGGGGCCAGGGATAGTAGGTTCCTATCAAATTTTTTGATAGCAAGGAAGATGTATTTTAATTGGACATATGGCTATACGGTCGTCCCTAATGTGCGTCTTCAGACTTGCGGCGTTGAACACCGCGAACCTTTTATGGCACGTAGCTCAGTACTGTAACTTGCCGCATAGCCAGCTGGGCCAAACGGAAGAACGATATCGAGCAGTACGTCATAATAATCTCGGCGAGTGGGTTCTTGAGTACGTGTTTGTAGGTGCAGTATTAGTCAATCTCTGTCTGAACCCGAACAACGATACCGAGAGGAAGAACATTACACTTCCCAGAATTCATATTGTATCATAGTATGAGATACGCGTGAGGTATTCGATACCTGCTGTTTGCGTCCACCCAACGAGAATGCATCCGCCCACCGGGACAGTCATCTGAAATATCTATCAGAAGCGCCTCGTATATAGCGTTGAGATGCAGCCCTGTGCGCTCAATGTTATCGTAGCAATGTCCTGTGAGATACCAACGTAAGCGCACCGGCACACGGGTTGTGATTATAAGAACTAAGTTGTACGCGAGTGCGGGATGCTCAGATCACAAATTCTATGGTCTAGAAGAAGTATGTCACTTAGCATCAACAAACCACTCTATTTAGAAGCTCTACGGCCTCAACTACGGGAAGCACTTACTTGCATAGACAGTTCTATATGCTCCTAGCAGACGTGCTAGTCTTCGGGACAAAAAGAGAGAGAAGTCGTAGGAGCACATGCTTGAAAGACTCAGCATCCTGGGACATGGTGTGAGGTGCGAAATTTTGCATACAAAAGTGAGCTGGATGAGCGAGTCGTAAAGCATGTGCGTGTCCACTCGAAGTCTGTTGCGAACCTCTGCACCTCTATTGAACGCCGCGATGTCAAGAAACACAGCCTGCATGACGGGGTATCCCTGGCCCTCTCCCCTCCCCTGATGGTTCTAGATCCGGCACCCCGAGATGTCATATGGGTCACGTCAAAGGATTTGCTCACAGTGCCGGGCAGATTCACAAGCAACGAGTGCCACACAAAATGGGCTGCAATTTCCCGCCTCTGGGATTTTCGGCATACCGGGTTGATAATAATGCATCGGAATCTGTGGCATACAGTAGGGATAGAGCAACTGAAGGCGCAGTGCTGATGCTATTCGGGACTGACCGGGGCCGGCGACCCGAACAGGCTAGCCGTTCTTAGAATAGTACCGTCGGTTATCTCCGAGCCTGGGACAGATTTCTTAAGAAATCTTCGAATTTCCCGCTGTGTCCCCAAGTGCTTGTAGACTCTGTTGGGGGAGGACCAATCCAGCACTAGCCAGATCGGTACTAGGTGACTCAGGATGTCTTAAT
>QLOS01000790.1:8120-28438 GCA_003313725.1 Russula sp. MG48 | reverse complement strand
ACGCGCTCGGCGTGTGTATCACGCTCCGGCCGGGCGACCCGTCCGCACAAGCGCAGCGCTTCGGTGCCCGTACGGACGGGACGGACGAGGGAGTGAGGGAGTTGGTAATCTCGTACCTCTCGCCGCGCTTCTTTACGCTGCTCGTTCTCGCCGGGGACGCGCGAAGGGCGCTGCGGTGGGGCGGATCTGGCGGCCCATCGCACACGACGGACGAGGTACGCGAGTTTTTGGTGTCGGACGAGGCGTTGTTTTGCGAGGTGTTCGACGTGGGCACGTCAGGAGGCGCTACTTGGCCTGTGCGCGTGCTCCGGCTATTGCCTGTGACCCCACACAGGTATGGGCGCGTCGCCGAGGACAGGCAGAACCCACATCCGCTTTCCCCGGAGGGTTGGATAGGTCAGGTGGGCTTTGTCATGTTGTTCTGCTCGCTTGTTGCGATCGAATGCGCAGAGGAGCTGCTCTGGCGGATTGCCCGCGTACGTTGGGCGGGTAACCGAATCAACGCACCCGCGCCCCGATGCGATGGTGGCCTCCTGATGTCCTCTTGAAAAGGAGGGAGGGCTGATGTATTGCGTGAACTCCTCAGGGTCATAAATTGCGACGCATGATAGGCGTTATGTATTGTTTCATAGGACCACGAGCAATTTGTTCTCCGGATGCTCTACCAGCGTGACACTACCACCTCACTTGTAGAGTAACTGTAGAGAGATACTAGACATTGGTTGGGTGATACGAATCTCGTTCGCAAGGCGTCGATGGTCAAGCGCGTCGCGAGTTTGCACCCCAGGTTTCCACACTCTAAACTCGGGAATGTCTGAATGCTTGAACATTCGTCATGAAAGCCGTGCATTGACCCTGGGGTACACTATTTGTCCGGTCGCATCCCCAGTTGATTTACAATCTGTCGTGACCGTGATGGGTATTCATTTCGTGTTGGGCCAACGCACCGTATGAATTCTGGCATGCGTGGACACGTGTGAAGTCGGAGCGCATCGACGGGAAGGGGTGGCAGGTAACGGTACCGTGACTCTATGGCCGAAAGTTGTTCGGCCTTCTACTACCGTGACTATTCCTATTCTGAATTCCCTTTTGTGATAACGATAGTCTCATTCATTCTTGTTTTCTATCTGCGGTCCTTCTCATCTCACACCTTCAAGTTCAGTTCCCCCAGCAACTGAACGCGCCTCTAATGGGCTTTCGACCGTGACTCCGCTCAGCGGCTGCGGCCGACTCGGACTTAGATCCGCCTTTGCTATCTTCGTTCCCCAACTGCCAGTGAACTCTCCCCTCCGGTGCTCATCCGCTGTGACTCTTACCTTCTAGCGTCCATCGTCACCAAGTCGCCACTCGCACAAGGTGTCCATCCCGCGGAGGTCAGGCACACCGTCACTTACTTCTCACAACCTCGGACTTGACAGGAACCTCTGCCTCGCTGGAATTCGAGTTACCGACGCGTATTAATCCTATGGCGCAGAGAACCTCGAATTGATGATTGACCCCCTGAGGCCAATCAAGGCAAGCAGTGTTGACCACTCCGAAATAGGTGGACGGTGCTGAAGCAACAAAGGCGTCGTCGTTTATTCGAGGACATTCTTCTCTCAAACAGGGAGGCATCATAGAGGATAGGTTTGAAAAGGGGTACGTGGCAGGGTACGTACTACTGTACATGATTAGGTGCTGACTACTGACCCAGAGAAGCGAGTCCACCACAGTCAATGTGGTTTCTGGCGGAACGACCCACATTGTACTTTCACTTGGGTAGTACTCGGAGCCATACAGTGGTGACAACGTACTATCACTGAGCCACCTTTTTACAATTGACCACCTTTTTTCAATTCCGTCTAGCGGGCTCAATTCTGCCTCAATCTCCTTACTTCTTTCACTGATAATTTTCATTTAAATGTTATCTTTACAACTATGAGTTTTGTGAGGGTAAAGTTGCCAGAGCTTGATGATCTTCGAGAGTGATGGATAAGACCGATAACCCCTTCAAGAATTTCTATCTCCACTTCAAACTCATGTCTCGTTTCGGTCGCATCGCGTCCAGGTCTCTCTTTGGTGCGAGTGTTTGTCGATGTCGATATTTCTCTGCGATCAATTGAGTTGTCGGACTTTGAATTTGGCAGCTCGGCGTGTTGCCACAGATTGCAAAAAGGTGGGGTCCAAAAGCTACGGCAGGCTAATACAACGAATAATGGACAGAATGTCTCCAAATAAAAATATAGGAACAGACTTAGAGTCATTTCTCCCAGATCCAGGTAGTTCCGGAGGGATAAAAGGGTGAGGAAAGAGTAGGAGAAAAAGAATAGTGAAAAATTGCAAAAACGTGGCTCAGCACTTATCATAACGCTAAAGCCTAAAGCCCGGGGCCGGGGCCGTGCGCCGGCCGTCGCCGCCTGCTGCGTCACGCTCATCTCTCACGTCGTAACGAACAACACGTAGCAGCGAGGTGTTGCGTGCCTGTACAGAAATTTGAGGACGAAAATGTTCCCTGCCACACGCTCCGTCTAGATGAATGTCCCGTTTTTGAAGCTGATATAATAGTGGTCATGAGGGAGTGAAGTCAACATAATACTAAGCTATGGCGCTTATTAGGCGAGCTGGACCCCAACCTTCAAGTTGGCGTTCGTCTTTCCCTGCCCAATGGCAGCGAGTCCCCGGGCCATTATCACTATGCCTTACGGATAAGACGCACGCATACTACACCACTGGCATGTCCATCGCATCCTGTGAACTCGTCAGCCAGAAAACGACTGGGGTCGATAAAATGAGCCTCATCAGTGGGCCGGCGCATGCACGGATGGCGCCCATGTCAGAATAGTCATACATATACTTCGTTCCATCAGGGGTAAGGTGGTCGGTGCGCCTTTCTGAACGATGCTAGTTGAGTGTAAGAACGCCGCCAAACGTCGCTCATCGTCGTAATAGGAGCGGCGCTGGGCTGTCCAATTTGTGTCGATTCTGAGGAGTCGCCTTCAAGTTGCTTGTAGTGGGCACCGTGACGCGGTGTCATACCCCGCAATACCACGGTCGGATCTTAATTGACTCTGCGTCTGGTCGAGCACTCACTCTCTGTGGACAACCGATGAACTTCGTTATCCATCCGTCACATGCCATGGAAGACTATTAACTTCCTACGGACCGATACATAGGGTTTCAATATCATAGATCCGTAAAACAATCTAACCTATGAGCAGAGGAGGAACCGTTACCATACCACTACTGAGTGCCATACCGAGACAATAATTGTGCAACATGTTCCCACCCGTTCGCTGAAGCTCGTTGGGATGGGGTGGTGCCTGAGTTGTCGCATATGTGCATATCTGCCCCATACTCCAGCAATAACCTCACGATTGCGAGATGTCCTTTGATTGATGCGTTGTGTAACGGAGCCAGCCCGTTGTGATCATGGGCATTAACCTCTGCATTGTGTTCAAGAAGCATTTGAGCTAACTCGAGGTGTCCCCAGTACGCCACCTGGTGCAGTAGGGTCAAACCTTTGTCATTTCGGGCATCGACCTCGGCATTGTGCTCAAGTAGCATTTGAGTAAGCTCGAGGTGTCCCCAGGACGCCGCCTGGTGCAGCGGAATTGAACCATGTTCGTCTTGGGCATTAACCTCGGCATTGTGCTCAAGTAGCATTTGGGCTAACTTGAGGTGTCCCCAGGACGCCGCCCGGTGCAGTGGAGTCCAACCACCTCCGTCTTGGGTATTGGCCTCGGCATTGTGCCCAAGTAGCATTTGAGCTAACTCGAGGTGTCCCTTGCAGGCCGCCTGGTGCAGTGGAGTTAAACCATGTTCGTCTTGGGCATTGACCTCGGTATTGGGCCCAAGTAGCATTTGAGTTAACTCGAGGTATCCCTTGTACGCCGCCTGGTGCAGTGGAGTTGAACCACATTTGTCTCGGACATTGACCTCGGCATTGTGCTCAAGTAGCATTTGAGCAAACTCGAGGTGTCCCTGGGACGCCGCCGTGTACAGTACAGTCCAACCATCTCTGTCTTGGGCATTGACCTCGGCATTGTGCTCAAGTAGCATTTGAGCAAACTCGAGTTGCCCATGCTCCATCGCTACATGCAGCGGGGTCGATTTGTCTTCGCCCCTTGCATTCACATCCGCGCTGTGATTGAGCAGCCATTGCCCAATTTTGAGGTGTCCAAATTCTGACGATACATGTAGTGGAGTCCTGTCCAGTTTGCCACGGATATTCACATCCGTGACATGCGCCAGGAGTAACCATGAAACCTCGATGTGTTTTTCCCACAATGCCGCATGCAGTGGGGTCCAGTAGCTGCCACCCCTGGAGTTTATATCTTCCGGATGCTTCGTGAGGAGGTATTCTACCATGTCACAAAACCCAAATCGTGCGGCGTAGTACAGAGGGACAGCCTCGGGCTTCTCTGGGCGCGGGGGCATCTTGGATCCATGATACGGACGATCTTCATTGTGTACCCAGAGCCAAGCTGCGAAGTGTGGCTTGTCTGTGTCAAAGAGACACACCATCCCATCCTTGACACGTGATGAAACATTCTCGAACCGGGCATGGCTGATCCAGTGTTCGGCAGCGTATCCAACCAGCGGAAAGCCCTTGATACTGTCCCTGTCGATGCAGTCGTCCAATCTGAGCAGGACACCAAAGCAAGCTTGCGCAAGAGTCGTATGTGCCGAGTCAAGTCGAATATGATACCGAGAGACATTTCCGCTGGAAGCGGCAAGCCGATCTGACGTGAGGAACTCCTTTACCGAGAAGTGCGAAAACTGCACAACCCTTGAACCCTCATCGTTGATAGCGACCAAAGTGGAGCATGCCGACAACACCGCTTCTTCGTGGTCCTCCCACCGCCAGTCTGGGTTCAGAATCGGCGCCCCTCCCGCGTCAAAGTTGACCGCAAGGACTTCCGCGAGTTCATCGACACGAAGTGGGCGAACCGCCACTGTCAGGCATTGCAACAGTCGATGTGCGTGCCCTTGATTTGCCCTTTTGATCTCCCTCAGTACGCGCTCGTATGTGTCATCTAGACTTTCGGGCAATTCATCGAGGATATGCCGCACGCTTGGTGGGAAGCAGTCCCGGAGGAGTTCCAGCTGACAGAACACCCAGCGAAACCTGTATCATCATATAAGAACGTATTATGAGCATACAACAAATCCCTCACATTCCGTCGGCCTTTTCTGATAGTTTCTCAATAACCAGATTCTTGTCCTCCTCCCTCCATCTCCGCATTCTTTCGTCAGAGTTAACCACAAAGCGGACATACTTGACGATGTCCTCCTTTTGTCCGGTTTCGTTGTGAAGTGACACAGGATTTTGTGTCAAGGATTCAAGGACAGACCGAATGTCGATTTCATGGCGACTGGTAACGCAGATGCGTAGGTTTGTGAGATGAAGCTCAACCAACTCCTTCACAAGATTAACGACGAGTTTTCTGGGAGATGGAATCCCTGAGGTGTTCGGAGATTCGTCTAGAGCATCGATAATAATGTACGTTGGTCCATCGACCGCGTTCGAGAGCATTTCTTTGAGGCAATCTATCATGGCGCCATCACTAGGCTTCCTCGATCCACGGTCATGTACGAAATATAGGCGGGAAAGAATGTCGCAACAATGATCGGACCGAGCGGAAAACTGGAAGAGAAGGGAATGCAGCAGGTTTTGAAGAGTTTGCTTATTGGTGTCCCGAAAATCAAAATAGAAATACGCCACCGAGGCGCTTCCAGCATCGCGCAAGGCCATGATATCCTGTATTATTGCGGAACTGGTCGACTAGGTGAGTTTGACTTGGGGAAAGAGTCGAGTAACGACAAACCAGAGTATACTCTTCCCGGAGCCCGCTACCGAATCGGATGATCATGAGGAGGAATTGCGTAGTGGATGCCACAAAGAACTTACGTTTTCCATGCACCCACAGGAGGGAACCAGAGGACTTCCATTCATTGAAGATACTCCTTTGGAAGAACCATTCTGATGATCCCTTGTGGTGAGCGCCGCACGCAATGTTATGATTCGTGGATGGGTCTGGTGGAGAAAGCCATGTTCGGAGACTGTCACGGAGCTGGTTCCCTGTGAGGATGTCTAAGCCTTCGCAAGGAACGGTAATATGGCTGAGATGACGAACGCTCCACCTCGCCTACTTTGCTTGCCATCTGTTGCACGACTGCCCTTCCTTGTTTTCCATCTAGCAATACAGGGGTTCAGAAGGGTGACGGGGACCAGATAAAGAAGGTTTGCATACCGTCAATGACTACGTCCACTTTGTGCTCGACATCCTTCACGCACTCCTTGACATTGTGGGTGATCTTCAGGAGCTCTGCTTGCGCCATTCGAGCCTCCTCCTGCGTCAATGTGTCCAATCTCTGCAGCGCATCCTCAACCTCTCTCTTCCCGATCAGCTTCTTGAAATATCTTTCTGAACAGACGTGAGCTGAGCACAATATAAATTGTTAACACGAACTCACTTGCTCTTCCTTGCTTGATTTCCTTCGTTGCGACCCCAAGGGTGGTGAGTACTTCCACCATGATCTTTATGATCACACCCGTCATAGCGGTAGTTGGTGGGACCTCTGCGTAGATCTCAAGACGCCTGAAAAACGTTTCAATACGCTCGAAGATATTAATGAGCGCTTCTTGGCTGGTGTTGACATCTTTTGCCGCCTGAAAGACTTGAGCGTCACGATAGTCTACCCAGGGAGAACAAGGAAGATACCGACCAACAGGAGGACTCCAATGCTGACTGAGATCACCTTTGCTGGTGGAAATACCTGGATATGTACATTAGGGCACCGATTCCGAGCAAAGGTATTGATACTCACGAGGCCGACACCTTCACCTAGGGTAGCAGAAAATGCGTAGAGGACATTTATGGTTGGGGTGAGCCACTTTAGTCTCTCATCGGCGCTCCTGGATTTATCGAATTCCAGGACTCGCTGCTGAAGCACAGCGAGAATGTCTTTCGGGGATTTGCAGGGCCTCAGCTGGTCAGCTAGAGGATGCGAGGTAATATCTTGCTTGGTTTTCTTTTTGTATCCTTCTATAGCGGCATTGAAGATGGCTTGAAAGTTGGGATCGGAAGCGGTCGCGGATGGAGTTTGGGACATAAGGACTATGTGAGGTGGTTATTTAGTGATGGGGGTGATGAGAAGGTCACTGGCTAGACGGCGCACGTACCATTGCTTCTTGTATCGATGTACAGTACAGGCACCCAAAGGCGTGGTCTGGGCGTGGAGATGGTTAAGGGGTGCGTGGAGGGTCCGCATAGCGGCCAACGCCGGTTAACGCACCAGAGTGTCGGAGCTAGCGAGCCCCGTAAGGATCGCCCGGTCGCCCGGTCGCCGCACCTGTAGTAGGCACTTCACACTTCCCTGTGTCAGGGTCCCGTCATCTACTAGTAAGCCCTTACCCTGTATTTACACCTTCTTATGCATACCCCTCTTGTGTTCTCATCCCTCCCCACTCCATCCAGGCGCTTTGCTTACTATTGCACCTGATCCTCGAATGAAACTGTTCCGGCTGTTCTCGAATCCAGCATGTCCCACGGTGCTCGAACATTATATTCTACTTTTTTGCAACAGGGAGCCCGATGAGAATGTGAGTATAGTTCATTTGTGAGCGGGCATCTACAGACTTAGAGTAGGGACAGCCCGGTGTTGGCTTTTGGACCCAGTCGTACGTATTTCGCAGCTTTACTATTTCTTGGGTGCATGGTCGTCACGGTGTTGTTCGCACTAAAAAAAAAAATTTCAGATGGTGCGGGATCCTACTAAATGTGAGTACACTGACTTATGCGCGAGCGGTCACCCAAATACTAAACAGCGCAGCGAGTAGAGATTGCCCAGTACTTGGTTTATGGACAGACTCACACTCACTGAGCTCCACCCGGCCCTAGTTTTTGGGTGCATAGTCCTCACGGTGACATTCGGATCGAATATCCCTAGCCAGATGACATGGTGTTCCGGTGGATCATACCTCGGCCACGCTCGCCAGCTAGCCGCAAAAGTGAATATCTGACCTTGAGCAACCCGCCGCAGCTCGTGTTTCGTGATAGCCACGATCACCAGATCTTCGTATTGGCTCCCTGGGTAATCAATCGCAATGTCTCGCCCCACAATCCGAACGTGTCAAACCTTCTGCACGATAACCTTTACGGCCTCGTTTCTGGGTAAGTCAAGACCTGCGACTAGAGCGAGGAAGAAAAACACCAGACTCACTCCGTACGTTCCTCAACTGTCTTGCTCAGGGCCTCGGTGTATTGAATCAACGTGACCCTTTGTACAACATCCGATCCAGTCATTTGTTTCGCTGGAACCCCTTGACCTAGCGACTCAGAAACGGTGGAAATGCCAGCAGTATGGAGCAATGACGTGGTATGTATGGCCCTCTACCTCCGTAACCACCGCCATCTATATACGTCACCGGCGAACTGGGCCATGCCTCTGTGGTGCCTCATGCTCACCCTATCATCAAGTACAAACCATTGGAACGAAACGATGTTGGACGAATGAGAGCTTTGCATCGCCATCAGGTCTAGTGAAATGACCAGGTGAGCTCATCCCACCTGTTTTGGTATTGTCATCTCTTGACGATCGTCAATGACATGTCGCAAGGTAACAACTTCAAGACGTTTTCCAAGCTGGATGGAGATCCTGATCATCGCCAGCGACTCGGACCTCTAGAAATCCGTCTCTTACGAGACCATGGTAGATATCGTATGCGTTGATTGTGCGGGTCCAATGGTCACAGCACTGAAACTGCCCAATGAGTGTCAACTACATTTCGCGGGTGCAACCATGAAGACCGCGGAGATCTCGCTGGTTGGCATGCTCAGTCTGCGAACGCGGAAGGCCAATTCCTTCGAGTATACGGAGCCACTCCCAGCCACTGCGCGGGAACCTCAAAGACCAAGTCTAGGAGAACAATACTGGTGGCATGGATCCGTGGACTCGCTCCCCCGTTGACCAGGTCGTGCCCACGTCTATCAACACCACCAATCGCGACACGACATGGTGAGATATCAAAAGAGACGGTGCTCGGGCCAACTGTGACGATAGACCGCCGAATGCCATGGTGCGTAAAGTGTATCTGAGATATCACAAGACCGAAACGGAGGGCGTGAAGTTCACGGTTACTTTTCGTGAGGATGTTGCCAACGTTGTGGTGCAGCAGCGCACGGACGCACTATCCAGATAAGCCATAGGCGACGGAGATTATGGACGAAGGAGTATTTCAGACTTGCCAAGGGTCATTGTTGCGAGGCCTGCGATGCTAACTTGAAAAGATCCTGGCGACATGGGGTCTATGCTCGAGGAAGGTATCTACCTCTCCCTTCTTCACGCGCGATCTCTCTGCCTTGCAATATCTTTCCCCTCTACACGCACCGTATCACTGCCAGTCGTGCCCCTGCCTGATGTTCATCCTTCCTTCTCTTGCCCGTACATTGTGTCTCTCCCATGCGCTTTCTCGCACCCTGTCTCGGCTGTGCCTACTCTCCCTGTCACATTCTCCTCTCCCCTTGAAACGGCCTCTCGTCGGGTGTATATTTTCCCCATCAGGCACAAAGACCTCTCATCTTGGGATGTGTTCTCTCTGCCCTCTACCCAGTGCTTCGCGCGCCTCTATTTGAATACGCCATGGTGCTGCCCAATTACCCGATAGGCAGGTGCTCGCCGAGTTGCACGTTCCACACGCGATGATACCCCCTATTTTCACGTGAACTGATACTGACCCTGTCTTACGGGCACAGGGGAATGAAAGCCTGAGAACGACGCAAAATTGTAGGACTCGATTTTGGGTCCACGCTGCAGGAGTGAGAACCAAACCAGGTAATGGTCTAATAGCTATCCCATTTGGGGCGTGGAGGTCTTGTAGGTCCTAATATTGGGTATTCGTTTAACATGCCTATGGTACTAGCGTGGCAGTAATCCTTGATGTATGATATCATAAGTAGATAGTCGTATAGGGCGTGCAATTAAAAACATGGTCGTGTTATGGCACGGCCACCATGCGCCCACTTCCCTACTTCAGGAGCTCTCCCTGATTTCCCTTAAAGATCACGACTCAATACCTCAATCATCGGACACGTTCCAGGTAAGGTTTGTAATCCGCTCCTTCCATCGCAACGATCGCTGAGGAACCCTGAGAACCGTCAATGGAGAGTGACCGCCCGGACCGAAGGTACTCACCGGCCATGGGCGCTTTTCCAGTGCCGCGCAAGGCCATGACATCTTGTACGGTCGTCGAGCTGGTCGAATTAGTTCCACTAGGTGGAAAATTTTGAGTAATGCGAACCAAAGGATGCTCTTACCGGAGCTCGCTACTAGTATGGAACCAAGAGGCTATCACGAGCCGCATGGTGGATGCCAATTAGAACGTGTTCTGTGGACTTACAAGTGGGAACCCGTGGCTTTCCAATCGGTAATGATCCTGCGTTGGGAAAATCATTGTGTGGCACCCTCGTGGTGAGCGCCACGTGCAACGTTGTGGTCTATGGGTGGATCTGGCGGAGAAGGCCATCTTCGAAGACTGCCGCGAAGATGGTTCCTTGTGAGGATATCTGAGCCTCACGAGCAACCGCAGTAGCGTTGGGAGATCAACTTGATCCACGTCGTTGCATGAGTGCCTTTCCCTCCCTGCCATCTAGCAGTTCGGAGACTAAGGAAGGCGTTGGGACTACGTATCGGCGCACCGTCAATCATGAAGGTCACCTTATAATCGACGCCTTGCACCCTATGGCCACCATCGTGCACCTTATCATCGATTCCTTGCACCTTGTTACTGTCGGCACCCTCCACGTTGTCGTCAATGCTGTGGGTGATCCCTAGGAGCTCTGCGGTTGCCATCCGTGCCTCCTGTGCTAATTTGTCCAACCTCTGTAACGCATCCTCAACGTTGATCCTTCCTAGCAACTTTTTCAGATATATCATATATTTCCGAATAAACGCAAGTGAAGGACAGATAAACTCACTCGTTCTCCACCACGATCCTTAACGACCATGTCGGTCACCGCCGTAGTCGGTGAGACGTCGGTGTAAGTCCCGAACCATTCGAAGAAGTATCCAATTCGCTTGAAGAGATCGATGAGCACTTGGTTGGCGTTGGCATACTTAGCCGCCTGGAATACTTAGGTGTCACGATTGTCTGCCCGAGGGAATCAAGGAAGATACCAACTGAGGACACCAACGCCGACGAAGATCACGTTTGCTGGCGAGAATACCTGAAAAACATATGTTAGAGCACAGACTGAGAACAAGTAAGGATCCTGGTATTCACCAAGGGCGGCAGAAAACGCGCAAGAGACATTTATGATCGAGGTGAGCCACTTTGTCAATCTCTCATCTCAACTCCCGAACGTATCGGGCTCCCATAGTTGCTCCCGAAGCGTGGAAAGAATGGCCTCGGGAGACTCGTATGTACTGTACAAAGCGTACCAGCTAGAAGATGTTTGTACGTCGTTTTGTGTGCTTCCAGACAGCATTGAAAATAGGCTGAAACTTGGTACCCAAGAAAATCGTCGTGGAGAGAATCTGGGAGGCAGATAGGGCTCGTCGTTGTTGTAGTGTCAGGGGGTGGGCGCATGGGCACCTGCAAGTTCCTCCTGACTCTCATAAAGTGTACACGTGATGTGGCGTACGTCACATTTTGTGTCTGTGTCGCTGATCTCATCCGCTGATCTCATCCGAGTCGTAAATCAATCCGAAAGGGGTGATCGTCACATCACGTCCTTGTCCTCACTCCTTGTCCTCACTCCACGATCATGGATCCGAGCCCTCACACTCAACTGGGGCAGTCAGAAGACGATGTTTTTGGCGAGTCACTCATGCAAGTCGACGACCTGGCTGATCATCTCGCAAATCCATCTACCCCGTGTCCCACTCCCCCACCAAAGTGGCCAAGGCTCGGTATCCCTGACCAGTCTATCGAAATGGCGTGCAAACGCCTCGGGCGCCTTGTAGACCCTGACGATGATGTGTCTGAGATTCTCGAGTCTGTTTGGACTATCGTCCACGGTGCTCTCTCACGTACACTGAGCGGGCGACTTGCTAACATCCATCAATTTCGAGCAAATGTCAAACGCAACGGGGAGAAACAGTTCATCGACTTATTGAGAGATATGGCAAGGAAGAAATCCTGGCGGGATTTACTAGAAAATGGTAGGTTTTTTATTGCCTTTGAACTGAAGAGCTCTGATCATGTCCTCCGTCTAGAGGTCTTTTTAAGACCAGTTGAGGCAGATATTGAGAAATCACGACGGGCGTTCATCTCTGATCCTTCCGTTGATGGTGCGCATGAATTCGAAACCGCCTGACAGGTTGATCACGTTTGGTGACAGCTACCGTACGGGCGTGGAGTTCCCCTTTCCAAGGCAATGCCGCGGATGTACTGCTTATGACAATCTCTGACTACCTTGACAATCAGAGGATTGTTTATGCGCGACATACCAGCATTGTGAACTCTTCAGGGACAGGGAAGTCTCGCACGGTGGATCAAGTGGCGAGGAAGATCATTACAGTGCCTATGTGCCTGCGCGAAGATGGAAGCCAAGGTGCCACATTCCGCTCACTCATATTCTTCTCAGCGTGCTTACAACCGACTCTCAAAAGGGTTCCCTCCCCCTGACCTGGCGCTGCGTGGTTGGTTGGCTTCAGCTAGGGACCCAAAAGACCAAGCCGCCGTTGCGCAGAGGCTTCATGGTCTCGTTTATTCACTCTTGACTGTCACGCACAATTATTTGGTGGCCATCGAGTCTGAGCGGCATGGTGATTATTCTGCAATCAGACCTTGATTTAGTTGCCAACGGTGTTGCAGATATCCCGGCGCTTCCGACTCTCACCGATGACGGCATCAACAATCTGTCTCAGGCCGAGTGGTATGAACAGGCACTCCTCGTCAAGGCGCGCCAAGAGAAGCTGGCGATTGCTTTCCGTGAATGCATGACGGTGGGACAATCGTTCCAAGCTCCAAATTCTTACCGTCAAACCTTCTTTGAGGAGGTAATCGACAGAGCTAACGAAGTGAGTTTTCATAGTCTTTACCATCTGCGAGGATGACCTATCTTTCAAGTTCACGAGGGACAGCGCGCGGGCACTGGGTTTAAGACAGCAAAACCCTCCCGGATACAAACGTGGAGACGTGGAATTAGCAGAAGCAGGAATCAAACTCTCACGGTTCGTGGACCCAAAAGGATTGCTGGACTCAGCTAAAGGGCCACGGCATCCGCTGGTTATCCTCGCCTTTGACGAGTCTCATGTACTCACGGATACTCCACAAGGCGAATGTTGGACAGTATTTTCGGAACTGCTGCGGGTTTTAGGCCGACTCGTCCACCTCCCCATATTCTCGCTATTTCTCTCGACAGCGGGCAGATTTCACCTAGTATCCTCCCCGGAGATACGATCAGACCCTTCCCGTCGGACCGTGAACCGTGACCTTCCGCTTTTACATCCTGTATCAGAACTCAGTTTTGATGATCTCGCATACTCTGCGAAGGAATACGCTATCACGTTATTTCAAGTAGTACAAATGGACTGGATATCTCATTTAGGCCGTCCACTGTAAGTCCACTTCCTGTCATGGTACCGTTTCGAAGAGCAGCTTACTTCCCACATTGAACAGGTTTGGCTCTCACTACGATGCCTTACCAATGGACAGAAAGGACAGCGAGATTATGCTCTTTGCCAAGCAGAAATTACTAGACGGCAAATCCAAGCTCGCTGATGTGAGCGGACCGGGCACGCTGGCATGCCTGTCAGTGCGATTCGCCTTGGAGTTCAACCTCGCGGACGGAGATGCCCACAGCGTGGCCCGCCGCCAAATTGAGCGCCATATGCGACTGTGCGTTGCGGCAACCACTGGGTTCGAAACTTTAGTCACGGTCGCTGGATCGGAACCGCTCCTAGCCGAGGCTGCGCATGAACTGATCAATCGAACCAAAGCGAATCCTGTGCGCCACCTGGCAAACAATTCGGACCTGAACTGCGTTGACCGTGGCCAGCGCGGCGAGCTCGTTGCAGCACTCCTCATCATGCGGGCGCGTGATGAGTCATCAGGCACAAGAAAATGGGTTTCCGTTATCGATTTCATGAAGGCCTTGCTTCCAGCCCCCTGGTACGAGAAGCTGAAAAACGCTCCCCCGCCGCACTGGCGTCCCGGCGAGAGCAAACGGTTTGAAGTGTCATTCAGTGGCTATGCAATGTGGTTCAACCACGTGATCCGAATTAGAGACGGTGACATGATCAACATCCACTCTCTCTGGAAATTCATTACGCGGGGCGCGATGATCATGTACGCCAATAACCAACGTGGCGTCGACATTGTCCTGCCCATTTGTGACCCAAGAAAAACGCTATCGCGTCGTAACGTGACAGCAATTCTTATCCAAGTCAAGAGCGACAAAGCTTTCCAGGATCAGATCGACAAGACACTGTTTGATGGCATGGATCCATTCCGTATCGGCCTGTTTTCTGATGGAGACTTCCCGCTCCCGGTCATCCGAATGGTCTTCGCCCTCGCCTCTCATCAGCCTGGAGTTCTCTTTCCCGCCGTGCCGGAGCGCAGAAACGACGATGGACGGTTCACTGCGTACGATATCTGGTGTGCGGGGCTGTCACCGGAGACATTTAAGGACATCGGTGGCGATCTGACCTCTTATCAGGCTCTGTTGCAGCGCTCGCTTCAGCCTCATGACGTGTACGATTTGAAGGAGACCAAGGACCAATATCTGGACGAAGCGACGAGGAATGCGAGAGGAAGTCTCAGGCGAAGGATGGAACCGCTAGCCGATACCAGAGATGAACACAACTACAGTCACATGATGCTAACAGTTCCACTCGCGTGAGGGACTGGTGAAGAAGTGGGTATCTGTTCTGTCGACTGCCCCCATTCCTCCCCGTCCCCTACCATCCCACCCGATCCTCCAACGAAGCTGTTCCAGCTAACCCAGCGTATCCCATGGTTCCCGAACGTTATGTTCTATTTTTTGCGACAGACACTCTGATGAGAATGTGAGTACCTTGATTTGTGCGCGGGCGGTCACCCAATGGCCTAGGCCCCGGAGCAGCGCAGCGAGTAAGGACTGCCCGGCCTTGGCTTATGGACAGACTCACACTCACTGAGCAACTCCACCTGGCCCTGGTTCTTGGGTGCATGCTCCTCACGGCGACCTTCGGATCGAATATCCCCAGCCAGATGACACTATGTTCTGGTAGGTCGTACGGGTAATTTCTCCATCGAGTCCATGGATAGCAGGAGCTGCGAAAATGAAAAAATAAGCGGAAGAGACTAGTAGGAAGGGTGGAAGCGCTAAGGTTAGAGAACTTACACTGCAGGATGCCCATACCCCAGAACTTTGAAAACCTAAATGGCAAGTTCTCAGACGATAGCTTGGGCTACTGGGGCCCGGGGGGATAGGAGAACTGGGTCGCAACAGCCTGGGGATGCCGGGCCAGCAGTTCGCACGTGGCAGACACGTCATCATAGATATGCTGTACACCGACACAGGAGCACCGCGATATATCATTTTAAAGGCCCACACAGCGGCCACCTTCAAGTTGACATGAACTGCCACCCATGGCCTACACTGGCACAGCCAGGCTGAGCCAGCTGTTAGGTAGACTAGAAAGGGCGCTAGCGAACAGGAATTTGAAAGAAACAAAACAAGTGACTGTCGGTATTTTCTCTCGGCGCCAGCGGTGGTCGAGCTTGCTTACCCAGTCGCGTTTGTGCCTATTGGTGCTCACGCACTTGAACTTGGCGGTTGCAAACAACCGAAGTAGGTTTCGGGCTCTTGAGTGTCACCGTGACTGGACAGTACTTTCATCTGAGTGATCCCTACTAGTATGTGACAGTCTAGTTGGTAAATGATCCGAGTTCGCCGTCCCCAGGGGCGGATCCGCGCTATTCAGCGCTCTGCAGGTTTGAAACCGGGACCGCTCAGCTGACATCCATCTGATGATTCTGATCATGGTCATAAGATGAACTGTCACATTGAGAGGTGATACGGTGATACGGTTACTACTGTACTGTACTACAGTACGTAGTGTAACCGTTATTGATCCTATGAAACTTGTTAAATAACCACCGATATTTTCGCTTTCCGATGCCACTTATGATGACTTAACTACATAAATTGCCATCGAAATTTGTCTTTTACAGCAAGGTCTCCTCCAACAAAGTTGGCGTTTCTAGTGTCCAAACAATTAGCTTTGATTATCAAGGTAATTTGTGTGACTTCTGTGACAACATTTTCATCCCACCGTTAGAGTGCATGGGCAGCAATGTTGATTACGGGACCTGTGGCACGGTTGCATAGGCTCCGAAGGGCTCTGCAGTTAATTGTATGCGCTATGGAGGTACAGTATAATGAAATTTTAATTGTATATTTTATTCGTGTCACGCATGGGCCCGGGCCCGGGCACAGCCACCCAAATAATCAAAAGTTGATTGTTCAATGTTCAAACAAGCAGAGTTGTTGTCGAACAGGCTAATATTCTTCAGTTATCAAGGGCTTTTGAGGTACGCTTGAGTTTGCGCACTTTACTGTAATCGGACCTCATAGGGGCTTCTCAGGGTAGCTTCCGTGATAGTACTAGTAGATGAAGGACATCTTGCCAAACTTGTTCACGGCCCACCAATTCAGTCCTGAAAAAGCCCTTCAACGTGTAGGGCGACTCGCGTTCGCGAAATGACAATGCTCAAGCGTCGATGTGCCAGTAGCGCTGGCAGCCCAGGCTGCGCGGTCCTGTCTTCGCGCCGGACTTTTGTTCCTCTGGCGGTCACAGGGGATCATGGCGCCAACTCGCATGATATTCACAGCCTGAAGCTGTCCAAATACAAAATACAGACCAGATGAGGCGATGAAGCTACTGGGCGGATGATTAACGCCTAGTCCCTGTGCTATTGTATCTCTTCAGCGGTTGAGCCAATACGGTTTGGACTGGTACGATCCATATCTATTTATCCATGCATTTCCATAGCTTGCTAGATCACACCTTCGCCCCAGTACTTTGTATTTCCTCGCGTTGCATCCATGACAATCGGTAATGACATGGCAGCATTGATTGGTTTCGGATGCGAGGCGTTCTTTTACGGTGCGTTCACCGCAACCGACTGAGATGCTTCATAGCTCATAACTACTATTTAGGGTGTTACACAATCCTCTTCGCTATGTCTATCCATCTAATGTTTATCCGCTCGTATGGCTGGAGCAGCCCCAACAAACCCATTCTCATCATCAGTGTCTTCTTGTATATGGGTTGTTCTGCTCATTTTGCCCTCGAGTTCAGTCATTTCTACACAGTCCTGGTATGTACCATACCACATCGAAGCTACGCAATTTTGGAACATCCCTGCAGACAATCACGGGCGTCAAAAAGTTCGCGAATGAGACACCTGTGCTCATGGGTGCCGACTTCCTCATCTCAGCCACTGATTTCACTGGTCAACTTATTCTAATCTACCGCTGCTGGCTGCTGTGGTCCAGGAATTACTGGATCATCATCTTGCCGTTTCTCACCTCGCTTTCCGGACTAGGTAAGTGATAATGGCAACTTGTACTTTGTAATGATGGACACTCGCTAACCACGTTGTGTCGCAGTATGCATCAGTCAAGTTCTTCGCTTACTGATGCATATCAACCCAACTTCGCCAATGGCCCCTCGTTCCCTTGTATCATTGGGTCTAGCAAGCTTCACTCTTCCGTTGTGCACAAACGTGTTTGTGACCGGCCTCATCGCCGGGCGCATCTGGTACCTCTCTCCTCGCAAGGCGCGCGACTTGCGGGGTGCGCACTTCCCGCTAGGAACAGGCCGCGCTGCAATCGATATCGTCATCGAGAGTGGCGCGCTCTATGTGGCAGTGCAGCTCGTCTTCCTTATCCTATTCGCTATCGGGCACCCCGCGCAGGGCATTGTCGGGGTGATTGCTGTTCAGATCTACGTACGTAACCGTCACCTGTCTAGGACCACAAAGCTCTGGTCAACTCAACGTCCCATGCATACAGGGCATCGCGCCCACACTTATTATCATTCGCGTCGCTCTCGGACTTTCGAGTACGCCGTCTGGAAGGCTTGGCAGTGGAGCAGCGTCATCGTCGCAGCTTGTGCATGCCCGAGTGCGGATTGGTCACAGCAAGATTTTGTACACGGATTCAGGCCAGCCCCTTGCCCCCGAGATCCCTATGCCTCGGATTAAATCGAAGAACAGTGGCGAAGATCTGCCCTCAAGCTGTAGCTGTGTAGAAAATGCTGTGTAATTGGCTGATGAAAATTCAAATGCCAGGTTGGTTTTCGTGTTAGTAGTTGCTGGACAGTGACTTGGATGCGAAGATACCCCTATTCTCGTTTGGGGCTGTGCTTTGTAAATTATTACTAGTACCAATTGTATCTTTTGTTCTCGTTCTCATCGCTGAAGCGAGCGTAGATAGCACGCGCGCGAGTCCGAAGATGAACGGGAGAGAGAGAGATCCCGGTCGTTCGACATCAGGCGTGTGACGGCATGATAGCGCGGATTAACGCAACGAGAATCGGAAAGAGGGAAGCAGAGAAAAGAAGAAAATCACGCAAAGACGTTTCGAGAGCGCCAGGGAAGCCAAATAAAACTCCACTTCACTGCCCTTCAGCAGGGCTTCTACTAGTACTGTAGCTTATATACAAGCGAGCGCGTCAATGATGTAATAATCGAGGCACATACGAGGAGGGAAATAGGTTGGTAATTTTAAAGAGCGACACAGCCTGCCAGTAAAACGGTGATGTGGGGAGTGTAAAGGACGTCGGGCGCGGAGCTAAGATGGGACTGTAAGACCGCCTCTGCTCGCTCAATCCGTTGCCACGGCGTGCACTGGCAACGACTTCAACGGCAGGCAATGGCGCCACCTAACAAGAACCCATGGGAACAAGCAATAGCGTGGCGAGCACACGACTTAGCGGTGCGTTGCACTATATTCGGATCAGGTGTGTGTGGATGAGCAGAGCAGGAGACGCGGTCAAAAGAGGTGAGCGGTGGACTTAAGCCATCCGAACCGCGGCCGCCTGCCCATGGAGACTTCTGATTCAAAACTCCAAGCCCTTCAAGCTTCAAGAATCACGCCAGCGTCTTCGTGAACTTCTTACATGTGCTGCTGTATATAGACGAAGACTCTGTATTTAGGGGGGGCTCCTTGAACCGCTACCGCCATGGTACGGATTCCCACGGCATAAGTCGGGGCAAGGATTGACGAGGAACACGAAGAGTGACTACCGCAATGACGCTGGCCTCCGTGGCCCCGCCATTTTTTTTTTTTTTGAATCTGCATTGAAGTGCGCACATCTAACACACGCGCGAGTCCGAGAGAAAAGCACAGGGCCATCCTGGTCAGACCAAGGCGGACGGGTCGAGCTGATAGGGGTGTCGAAGCTTCGGTTGGCAGAGCTGAGGCGAGGGCAGCAGCGAGGGAGAAGACAGAGAGAGGAGGAGAAGGAGGAGGAAGAGGAAGAAGGCGAGGCCAAAGAGAAGGGTCCGATCCGGAGCACGCGTTGGCGTGATCGCCTAAGTGAGTGCGACGAGAACCGAGAGAGAGAAGGGGAAAAAGAGAAGAAAAAGAGGGAGGCACGCGGGACGTTTCGAGAACAGGAGTGAGTCGATTTCACAGGACTGAGCTGCCCCTACATCAGGGGCTTCTGTGTACTTATATACATTTCGGGCGCGCGCCAATACATGGCCGTAATGAGCTGATACTAGAACTGTTGGATATAGAAGAAGAGGGGATCTGGTTGGTAACATAGGGGGTGAGGCAAACTGACAGGAAATGCGGTGACATGGTGAAAAGGAACGACGTCGGGCGCTGGGTAGCAAGGGAGGCTGCAGAGAAGTGGAGCGATCGAGCATTCTGGTGGTGTAAACGACGCCGGTCGAGATGAAGGGGAGCGAGCTAGGACACATGAGAGGAAGGGGAAAGGCCTGTAAGGGAAGTGGTGAGCCAGCGACGCTCGAGTAGAGTGTAATAAGTATCGACTAGAGACAAAGGGGAATGAAAATAAGGAGATGAAAGGGTAAGAGCGCACGAGCTAATCTTTATACGGTTCCGGGTTACGCAGCTCTTCGACGAGGGAGCGCGAACGGAGGGGCGTCTCAGTTCACGATTATGGAATCACGGGCGCTCCGAAGTGTCGTGTTCCGAGCACAACAGAACGCCTCACCTTACAGCATTTATAACGCACAACATGGATTGTAATTACAAAGACGCGCGCGAGGTGGTGGTGCACCTCGGTTAATCAGAGAGGGCTATGGACTGTTACATACGTCTGGTGATGTGGAGGGAGGAGCGTGTGTAAGGTGTTTTTTTTTTTTTTTT